>JAANSK020291046.1:0-10474 GCA_011763485.2 Isoetes engelmannii
GGGAGAGAGAGAGAGAGAGAGAGAGAGAGAGAGAGAGAGAGAGAGAGGAGAGAGAGAGGACATGCACAAAGGATTGCATTGCATTGCTCTCTCGAACAGAACTCGAAGAGGTGTAGTACATTTTGTGACTGCGCCCGAGGATATCTCACGTCCATCAATCACACCAACAGAACTGGGATGCTCCACTATGCCTCTAGGGATGGCGTGCTTAGAGGCGAATGCACTAAAGCATGCATTTGCACCACTATCGAGTTGCGCCAATGCATCTATCTTCCCAACCTTTGACTTTAATGATATAGGGATAAAAAAATTTCCTTACTAACCGTATCAGATGGAATAAACTCTTCACTACATGTGGGAGGAGTCTGAGAAATGGCGGCCAGGCATCGAGAGAATCCTACTACTCGGACCGACCCATAGAGTTTTTCGACTGGCTTGGACATGTAACAGGACATCCACGAGCGATATGGCCAACTCCACCGCAATAGAGGCAGAGGTTAGCTTCTCTTCGACGCCGTTTCTCGGCCGCAGACAAGGGCCCTTGAACCACACGATCAATCTGCATAGGCATCGGGCCATCGGAGTTAGGGGGATGTGCGTTGCAAAAGCTGATGCAACTACTGGAGTTTGCAAAATCAGGGAAACATACTGATTTTATCTTTCTTGCCGACGTTCAAAAAGACGATTATCATAATGAACCGCAAACTTGATGGCTTCATTCAAGGTTTGAGATCCTCCATAGTCAGCAACATATCTTTCACATCCTCATGGAGTCCTCTTCGAAAACAGTCCTGAAGGGCCGCATCATCCCAGGCCGTGTCTATGGCAATCTAACGGAACTCAAAAGCGTAAACGGAAGCTGGATGAAAACCTTGCCTGAGGTTTCCAAGCTTAATAACTATTGCATGCTCTCGATCGGTGTCTCCAAAATATGCCTCAAGCTCCGCAATGAACATGGCAAAATTCTACAACTTGGGAGCCCTCTCTCCAGCAAGGGGGCAAACCAACTCAAAGCTGGCCCAGAAAGTAGGAACCTAACTAGACCAACCTGTTCACGATCTGTGGGATACCTATGAGGGTGGAGCCGAATAACTAGTCGGATCTGATTCAAAAAACTTCGAAGCTTGGATCTAGAGTGCCGTCAAATCTCTCTGACAGACTAATCTTAGGCTCTGATGGCCTCCTCCCAGAACTAAATGCTGATTCATGAGATGCCACTCGTTCTCTGAGCTCCTTATTGTCTAACTGCAATTGCTGACATACTTGAACAAACTGTTGCACTTGTTGTAATGAGGATGAAATCTCCTCCATGGGGAACTGTGACGTACCCAACTTATCTACGGTGCCCCACCATATAGAAGCTGGATCATTCCCCCCTATTGGCCTGGCATGCCAACAAGGGGCCGTCCGTCTGCCTCAGCATACTTGATATCCTCTGAACGGTCGTCCTACATTAGAAGCAAAAAAACAATCAGGCAACACAATTGACTACAGAATAAAACGCTATATTTCCAATCAACCGCATCTTCACAATACTGACGGTTTTAGACGATACTAAAGTATTATCTGAGTTTCGGCGTACGCGATATAAGGTCGAAGGGATCGCGGTTGCGGCTGTATTGACACAGGGCTATGTTGCCTCACCGCTGCAAAACATGGACAAGCGGGCTCGTAATGTACTAAATACAGTACACATAAAGCCTACACGAAATGCCTTGACGTTGGTACGATTATCTTATTAATTATACACAACCGATTATTTACATGTGAACACTTATTTTGAATTAAAAATAATACAATACAATACCATGTAAAGAATAACCAATAAAGCTATGGATAATCGCAATGGCGATTCGGATAATCGCAATGTCGATTAGGACTAGGTCAACCTGTCTCATCATGTTCATCTGATGGAGGGGATTCGACAACAACATCTGACATCTCATCCTCATTTACAATCACCGCCAATGCCGCCCGCTCGAGTTGTTGTCGATCCAGTTTTAGGCGAACATCTGTATTCATGTCACTGTAGCCCATCTGGTCTGGCATATCCGGCTCGTTATCTTCAGCATATTCAACAAGATGTTCTTGATTTCTCTGCAACACCTCATTGAATTTGTTCTACACTTCGCGATCATGAACTAGAGCATCCAATATCGCACCAGGAGGCCTGGGATGCCTTCTATCAGCAGTGTTTGTGAATTCTTGGGAGTTGGTCTTGAAATGCTCGCCGCCATTAATGTTGTCCTGGATATGATCGCTTTGGATATGAATGGGTTCACTTGGCAACATTTCAACCAATTAGATGGACGGACAAATTCATTATGCGTTAGAACTCACGAATCTTGACATACCTCTTTGTATACGATCTACCGTGTCGGGATTAGCTGTAAGGTTCCTAACCGACATGCCCTTAACCAATTGGACAAAACCGTCTAGACGTTTATGAGTAGTCGCTTCTACCCATTTATGTCGGTGTCTCGGGAACGCCCCACAGGCACATTCAAGGATCGAATACTCTAGCGGTCTACCATAGGCCTGTTACAATCTCTCCCACTAGAACTATGCTCGTCCTTGAGCATCCAAAGCCATGACTTAACCAGTATAGGAATGACTGAGTGGTTACCAAGGCATCCATGGAGACTTGAACTCAAGACCTTCTCTGATACCAATTGTAACGTTCCTAATCGACATGCCGTTAACCAACTGGACAAAACCGTCTAGACGTTTATGAGTAGTCGATTCTACCCATTTATTCTGGTGTCTCGGGAATGCCCCACAGGCACATTAAAGGATCGAATACTCGAGCGGTCTACCATGGGCCTGTTACATTAGCATGATCTCTCTTTAACTTGTCAGACTTCGTCATAGTCATCTACATTGAACTATCTATTACATCGTCCAAGTTATCGGGTATTACCGTCCTTTTAATTAATTCAATGTCCGGGGCTGTTCCCGAAGGTTCACCTGTCATTTCCTGTTCCTCTCCCACATCTGCTTCATCTTTGCTGGCCTCTGTTTCTGGTTCACCTCTTGTTAGCTTTTTCAGATACATAAAGGAACTTTGAAGAAACCTTGTTTTTTTTTTCATCGTATTCCAGAGCCACATCTTTTTCTCGTGGATCAAAGCAACCCTAGAAAATGTACCACATGAAAAGAAGTCGAGCATGCAACCATCATGCGGTAGAAGTTGCGACACAATGTAACATTTTCAGCTGCGGTGGGAAGATTAAATCGCCATTTATTGACATCTAACGATATTTCATTCTGGCTGTGAACATGGTCCTCTTGTGCTTCTTCTCTTGCTTGTTAGCTTCCTTGTCACTAGTTGGGGCCTGTTTTGGCAATACAATCTTCTCTACTGGATGATCCGGCATATAGAAGCGCAAATCCAATCTTTTCTGTTTAGGCAGAACCCTGGACTCACTTCTATTAATGAGGATGTCGATGACAAAGTACTTGTGTTTCTTTACGTGTTTTTTGTTCTCGAACCCAAGATCCTTGTAGGTGCCAATATAAACGCAACCACCTCCATCAATTTGGGATTGGCTATAGAGGTAGTTTGCCATGTGGCTTGGAAGAATTAACATCAGCAAGTGAAAGATTTTAGCCATGGTCATTGTCGTGACCCTTAGATACAAGTCCAGGAATTGAGATACCGTCCAATCTGTCTTGAAACCTCTCATGATGACATAGATCAGCTGGGCATGCTCGAGGACAGTGTTAACTGGAATACCAGAATTTGTACAGATTTAGACCATGTTTCTCTGCTGTTGATGCAATTTGTCATCTTCGGGAGTAGAATCTCGTTAATAGAGGTTAGCATAGCGGAGGGTAAACTACCCAAAACATTTGTTTTGTTGATATTCTGTTTGATGTAGGCAGTATCTATGCCCGAAATGTCGAGAAGACGCTGCTCTGTAAATGCAGGATATGTCACGAGCAAGTTTTAGAAGCTGAGATATTGCACTTCTATGTTACTATTGACATGGTGGAAGGATTTGTCTCTCCATTAGAGTCAACGTCCTTAGATCTGCTTCGCGCTGCTTGTAGTCAAACCGGCCTATGTAATCTATATTCGTCTTCCAAGTAAGATATGCCATCAAGTATCTCATCCCTCAACAGATCGACCTCAACAAGTGACATGCCTCTAAGGAAATGAAGAAAGGTCTTATTGAAAGAATCTTTGGTCGGTCTTTCAAGGACATTGCCTTGGTCGTCACGTAACTCTTTCTTAACCGACTTCCCAACCACTTCCAACACCTTGGCCCAGGTGGGTTGGGGAAAGAATGTCTACTGCTTCTTATCTTTTAGATCTTTGACCTTCAGCGTGGTCGTTGCCACCTCGTGAAATTCTTGTCATAACATAAAAGGGTTAGCATGATCGGCATGCCGACCCTGCTGAATGCAAGATGGCAAAACATTATTAATAATTGCTCAGGGCGATCGCTATGGCCATCCCTAAGAGCAATCAAGCTTTTAAAATTGAAAGTGATATACCAACATACCTGCCAGTTTCTAGATTTTCCCTGTATCGGCGACCCGAGTGCTTTATGTTGATTTCTAAGTTGCTGAAGCTTCTCGATGAGACGCTCCTTGTACACCGTGTTGGCAATGATTTCATTGCACTCGATGGACAGGCATAGGTATTCCATGTTACTCAAGTTATCGTTCAGAATCCTTGCCCTTCTTCTTGTATATACCCTTCTGTTCCGGGGAACGAAACCCGTTACGGAGGACCCGAGCGAAGAAAATGGAATGGTTCTCAGATAATATAATATTTTTTTACCCTGGAGTTCAGCAGGATATAGCTCCAAGTTATTTTCAAGCCAGTGGCTGGATCAAACGGAGCAAGATCAACGGGTGTCAAAACGTCGTGGGGACTCTCCTTGAAAGACTTCATAAACGTCATTACATACTCGTTACTCCTGGTCCTATGCGTTATGTAGGGCGATGTAGGGACGCAATCCTATATGCTAACATCTTTGAACCATGATATACCCATTGGATAGTACCTTTTATACTGCTCTAGTTTCAAAGCTCCCATAGCTGCCGCCCTTTTTTCATCTGTTGGATTGAACTGCAAATCAGATGGCAACATTGGAATTGGTGTGGGTGAGACGAAGATCACAACTTGCAACTCTCTTTCTGGGACCTTGCCCCTGGACCTGGTTGGCCTGGTGACCGTGAAATTGATGCGTGATATGGTCTTCCTAGGCATGGACGCTGATGTGGAGTCATCGTGTTTCTTTTTTCTTGAAATTTTGCTAGTCTCCTCACTTTCTTCCAAAATAGGATTCATTCCAGAGCCAGTCGAGTTGCCCCTAGTAGATTGTGGACGTGCTCTTCGAACTCTCAGTCAAGTCTTCAGAAGACTTGCCCTTCGAACTCTCAGCCATGTGTTCGGGCGACACAACCCTTGAAGATGGGCTCACTCTTGGAGGAGACACTTATTCATGCTAACGTTGGGTTCTCCACTCTTCATGAAGATTTCTCTATTTATCTCCTTGTATCTTGCAGCTAACCATGAGTTGTCTATCTGGTAGGCATTTTGTCATCGTTGAAAGCCTCTATGGCATAGTTTGGTGGTTTCCTGTCATTAATCATGTGCTTTTGCATAGGTGAAACTCGCTGACAATGTCCAGATTGCATTTTAGACCAACAGCCTCCAAGGATTCATAAGATGGCAGTGCCTAGCCGTAACCATTTGCGCTGTGATCCTTCTTCTCCGTTTTGGACTTACGCAAACTTGCCATCATCATCGAAGGGTCATAATTCTCCATTGCATGACGTATTGCAAGAACTGGTGCCCGAAGACGTCTTCAACTAGGCACACGATAGCGTCATCAACCTTATCGGTCGTACCGTGCCACATAGATGTTATTATTCCCATCTGTTCACCAATCTTATTCTTGTTTGAGGTCGTGATGAACAAATGTAGGTCCTTTCGCTTGTCCCCTTCTTTTTGAGGCACGGCTTGTGCTATTTCCATACACCACCTCCTATCAGGACAGGAGGATAATTTTGTAAGGCTGGACGTGCTTGCGAAGTCCTTGTAACAGCTCGGGCTCTGCAACGTCAAATAATTTTGCATTAGAAGATGGACAAAGCCTTTGATTGTACACGGCCGCGAATGATCAACGCAACGAAAAGAAACTACACTATATGAAATTCCAAAATAATCAATGAATGAAATAACGAGATTCAGTGAGACGCGAATAGAGCAACCGGGACTCAGTGACACTCGAATAGAGCAACCGGGATTCATGTTACATCCAGGAGCATTGTCACACTATTTTGAACCTAGGAGGCGCCCCAAAATTTATTCCCCCGTGGTGCTCGAGCTTCTCCATCAATTGCAGCAGTAAGGCATCACTATAGGACGCACTGCATGGGTATGATAGGTACATCCTACTACCGCAATGGACGGAGGAGCTTGAGCAGCACCGGTGCTTGAATTTGAAGACCTGCTCAGGCTTGAATTTGTACCACATTGCGTTTGGAGACATTCACCCTTAGAGAGACCAAGATGTCAAGTGCCTCAAGTCTGACGTCTCTTTGTGGAATGGAGCTTAATAAATAATGAAGCGGCATTGACACATAGAGACGGCTAGATAGAGGTATTGGACAACCTACTCCCACTAGGGAAGGCAACAAGGACCCCGGATGCCCTACAAGCACAACAAGATGGATGTTAGGGGCTTCAAGGAATTGCGGTTGCGATCCTTCGAGGCATCAAAAGATAGGATGGCACATCATAGGCAGAAAATAACATGAAACGAAATGTTGGGGTTCACTAAGCTGCATTGTTCAAGGGAGACAATACTCGAGCACAAGGGATTCTTGTTACATCCAGGTGCAATGTTCCACTCCTTCAAATATGAGAAGATCCTCAAATTACAACAATCAGTGTTGCTCTAGTTGTTCTATCCAGCGCAGCAGTAAGGTCAACTATGATATGCAAAGCATACATACCATAATTAAATCTCACTGCGGCTATGGACTGGGAAGTGTGACCAGCACCAGAGGTTGAATTTTGAGGAGTTGCTCAAAGTTGTACCACGTTGCGTCTAGAGACTTCCACCCCTAGAGGGACCAGGATCTCCAGTGCCTCAAATCTAGCGTCTCTTTGTGCAATGGAGCGCAACAAATAATCAAGCGACAATATCACAGAGAGACGACCAGCACAGAGGTATTGGAAAGCAGACTCCTACTAAGAGAGATAACAAGAGTCCCTAGTGCCCTCCATTGTAATCCCTGAGAAAATGCATCCTAGCAAGACACCCTGCTAAGCCCTTGTTGGGAACAAATGAATACAACAATGCAGAACTTAATATGCTGAAAACGTTCACGAGTGCAATCATTGGGAGCGCGATTAAATTACTAACATGAATAGCGCAAGAAAACCGCCAAGGTGGCCAAGGTAGCTGAACGGAACAATCATAGTAGCATAAATATTTAAAGCTTGTAAAGAAGTCAATAAATGGAAAAAGCACAGTAGGATAAATATTAAATGCTCCTTGAGCAACTTGATTGTGTGATAGGACCCATCCTAGGAATATGAATAGCGCAAGGAAATCGTCAAAGTGGCTAAGGTAGCTGAATGGAACAATCATAGTAACATAGATATTTAAGGCTTGTAAAGAAGTCAATGAATGGAAAAGCGCAGTAGGATAAATATTAAATGTTTTAAAAGAATCTTGGCATGAATCTTCGAAGCATCGAAAAGGAGAGTGGTAAATGTCAGACATGAAACAACAACAAACGAAACACATGGTTCACTAAGCTGCATTGTCCAAGAGAAACAATACTAGAGCACAAGGGATGCTTGTTACATCCAGTTGCAATATTCCACTGCCTCGAACCTAAGAAGCTCCTCAAAATTTAGCAACCAGTGCTGCCCGAGCTTCTCCATCCATTGCAGCAGTAAGACATAACTATGGTACGCACTGTATGCGTGCAATAATTACGTCATACTACCGCAATAGCCAAAGAAGCATGACCAGCACTGGAGGTTGAATTCTGATGAGCTGCTCGTGTTTGAAGTTGTAGCACATTGCGTTTAGAGACTTCCATCCTTAGAGGGACAGGATCTCCATGCCTCAAATCTAGCGTCTCTTTATGCGATAAGGCTCAACAAATAATAAGCGCTAGTGTCACAGAGAGATGGCTAGAGAGAGGCATCGTAAAGCACTCCTACTAAGTAAGGTAACAAGAATCCCTGGTACCCTCCATTGTAATCCCTGAGAAAATGCAGCCTAGCAAAGCACCATGCTAAGCCCCTGTTGGGAACAAATGAACACAACAATGCAGCACTTAACACGTTGCCATTGTTCGCGAGTGCCATCTTTGAGAGCGCGCTTAAACCAGATGTATAGTGCAAGGAAATCGCCAAGGTGGGTTAATGGAACAAGCATAACAGGATGAACGTTAAATGCTTCAAGGGATCGCTGGCGCGAATTTCGAAGCCAGCGGTACATGTCATGCCTTAGCATTTCTTGCAATAGATATATTTTCTATAGTCGCACCATTCCAATTCAACTCCAGACCAGGGCTCCGGACTTGAGCCTTCTAGGCGCCTGTCCTGTTTTCTTGATCGCCTTCGAGCCATTGTACTCTTGTCTCCATTGTATATCAAAATTCTTTGCCAGATCTTGGCGTATATCTTGTGTACTTTGTACGTAGTTCCCATGTATTTCGGTTGGGTTCATGACAGTCATGAACATAACCAAAATACATGGAAACTACGTACAAGAATACACAATATAAATGCCAAGATCTATCAGAGAATTTTGGAGACAAGAGTACAATGGCCCGAAGGCGATCAAGAACACAGGACAGGTGTCAGTCTTGAGCCTTCTACGCGCCAGGTAGGAAACAATAATAAAGGAGACAAATAGGAAAGCCCTTAGCATTTCTTACAATAGTTATATTTTCTATGGGCAAATGCCTTCAGAAACTAGGTAAGATGTTCATAATTTACGTGTGCTCTGTACGAACTCCTTTCTAGTAGGTGGTACCTGGTGAGGGCTTTAAGTTGAATGTGAGCCTCCAACACAACATCCTGGTGTTCAACAACTGGAAGTGCCATCAAAATGTTAAATAGCTGCCGCATCTCCACTTGTAGTCTACCAACACGATCATAACACATATCAGAAAGCTGGGCTCTTGTTGCCGACATGTGAGCTGGTCTTTCCATTCTTCCAATATGCGCCGGATTTTTCTGCCACCTATGCCGAACCAGCCCGAGCACCTCTTTCATACAATCTTCCAGCAGCACTGTTGATGGCGGAGACAAGTCTTGTTGTCTTGTTTTGGCCCCTAGTGCCAGCACCTTCATATCTTTTTCAAGAGCATTTGCAGATGTACTCGCAGCAGCAATCCCAGCCTCCCTACCTATAAAAGTGCAAGAGCAGTTTATTTAAAGAGTACTACTGTTTATCTTCTACTATAATACACAATCAAGTATGATCGCCATGGCGATCCCTCGAAATGGGATAAACAAGAATATTTATAAAAGGATAATCTGGGTTTGCAATTTTATGGAGCAACCTTCAACGTATGCTTGAAGTGTGGATCCACCAAACTTCTAACATGTGTTTGAATAATTTCAGAGGTCAATTTCAACTAGATTTTGCAAATCCAATTAAGGAGAGCTCAGAAACTTCAACAGTTCTTCAGTTTCATGCTCACTTTGGTCAACGTTGAACTTGAGCACTAGTGAGCGGGATAGGGGTGTTTCAAAGGTAATGGCTTTGATTCCGTGGTGATTCGAGGCGATTTTGAGAAGTTAGGGCTTGTGCCTGTATAAGACAGAGGCTTTCACATATTTTTCTGCATATTTTCACGTCGTATACTAGTATTAAAAGTATTGGACAATGGTCTGGATGGTATTTGAAGCCAGAAATACAATTTGAAAGACCATTCTTAACATTGAAGTGGATAAGCCCAAAATACGAATTTTGGCTAAGGCAAAACTTGAGGCACAACCTTGAACCATGATGGGACACATTTTTGAAGGCCATAACAATATAGTTTGCAAGATTTTGCAAAGGCTTAGAAGTAGCAAAAATAACAAGCGACAATTGGGTTTCAGAGGTGGCTGAGGTCAACAACGGTTGGGATGTGGATGTACAAAAAATGAATAGATGCCTAGACAAAAATACTTCAAAGGCAATTGTGGCAACAATGGCATAACAAAAGTAGGGTAGAGCATGACCATGAAGGTGGGAAAATGACTAAACAAAGTGCAAGGGTGGATATGATAGAGTAAAACTAGGTTATAGATGTGGAATGGGGGAGATAGCTAGGATTTGGAACCATATATCATGAGATCATCCAAACACTAACTTCCAAACTTCAAATGAGCATCTTCCAATTTTCTTTACCCAGATTCTTCTAGAGCACGACTTTGACCATAGAGGAGGAGCAGGAGGAGGAGGAGGAGGAGGAGGAGGAGGAGGAGGAGGAGGAG
>JAANSK020291057.1:0-10474 GCA_011763485.2 Isoetes engelmannii
CTTTGCCGCTTTTGGTCTTCTGTAACAAGAAAGCGTTCTTGAGGTGTTTGCCGGAGTAGTGCCGATGGCTAGGAAGCTGCGCAAACAGTCTAGGAAACTAGAAGCCGAAGTAGTCTTTGCAGAGACAGCTAGGAAGCGGCGGAAACAGAGCAGGAAGTGGCGCCGCCCAAAAACCCCAACACGTTGTCAACATAATGTTACGCTTTATAAAAACTCGTCCAAATAGGGCGAAATTTTAAGTTGGTTAAAATTTCGGTATTTAAAATTGTAGGGCCTTTCAAAAACATTTCCACCCATAAACCTAAAACCCTAACCCTAAACCTAAGACACCAATATACATATGGAAAAAAGGGATATTTATTCTCATTGCCGTAAGTCGACTGCGCTTTTCGGGGTTTAAAAGAGTTAAGCAGGACTTCGGTGGGCAAATAAGCTTCGCCGCCTAGCTTGCTCGTTTCGTTGAAGCCGTCTACTTACTTGCAATCACGGCGTTGACGGAAATGGATTTCTGGGGTATGCGTTTTGTCGCTGTTTTATGCTTTTTTTCTCATCGCAAGAATCAGTTAGGGGTATCTTAGATATATGTTGATTCATGCGGTTTACGTGCAGGAGTACAAGTTCCTCCAAATAAGCCAGTCTCTTATCGTCCAAGTGACAACCAGTTTATCCATGTATCTCATGTAAGGCCTTTTTTAGGTTTTTCTGTCTGTAATACACCTTACAACTGAATAACGTAATCTTTGTTTTTAGGCCGCTCTTGGTGAGGGTAAGTGGGGCAACGATGGCATTATAGTGCGAGTGAAAAGCAGTGGAAAGGACATTGTTTTGGGTACATTGGCTCAGAACAGATGCGATCAGATGAAGTTAGATTTGATATTTATGCAAGAGTTTGAGCTTTCCCACAATGGTAAAGGAACCGTTCATATTGCTGGATACACTACGCAGACTGGTACAGATTTCATTATTATGTTCAAAATTTGTTAGTTGAAGTAAAGTCCTTAGTTTAGGTGGGCATGCATATAAAGCAGATCCAGGATACTACTATGATAGCGAAGACGTTTCTTCTGAAGAGGAAGAAGATATTAAAGAGCCGCCCCCAGCGTTGGTGAAGGCGGCGAACAAGGCAGTAAAGTCTGCTGCTAAGCCAGGTGTTGTAGACGCCAAGGAAAATAAGGAAAAGACTCCTGCAAAACAAAATGGTAACGAGTTTCGTTTTTGACGTTTCTAATTGTACTTGCTTGCAATTTAACACGCTGTTTCTCATCAGGAAAACCTGCAGACAAGGCAACACCTAAAACTACTCCTGCAGTAAAACCCTCTACTCCAAAATCTGAAGATGATGAAGATGAGAGTGATGATGATGTAAATATTTATTTGTTTATGTTGTGTTATGGTCTATTTATTTCTTTTGTTTTTATATGGCAGTCCATGGATATGGATGATGAGGATGAAAGTGATGAGAGTGATGAGGATGTAAGTGACGAGGATGAATCTGATGAGGACGTCAGTGATGATGACGATGAAGATGAATCTGATTCCGAGGAGGAACCTCAGAAGGTAGAAGATAAGGTATCCGGTCACAAGCCTTTTACTAATTTATAAGATTCTACTAATTTATAAGAGCAGAATAATGCTCAGATGCTTGTTTTTGCCTTCAGAGTGGCAAGAAACGCGCTGCGGAGAAGAACCTTGCAACTCCACCCACTGGAAAGAAAATCAAAACAGGAACACCGACTTCTGTAAAGCAAGGTGCATGAGTGTCATATTAATTTACGTTTGCAGATGGTATTCGTGTTATTAATTCGTGTCATTTTTAGCCAAGGAGACACCTGCCCAAAAACCAACTGCTCCTGCTACAGGCAAGAAAGGTGAAGGCAAGCAAACTCCTGCTGCCAAGTCTGCGCAGCCTAAGACTCCATCCACTGATAAGAAGGTATGCACCTGTCTTGAATTGAGAAAATGTGTTTCTTAAGAAACTTTGACCTACATAGTTTTTATGTTTGAAAGTCTTAATCAAATAAGCCTGGTCATTAGATAGCGGTCCAGTAAAGGAGCACTGCTTAATCTTTTTCTTGTCATGTTTTGCTAAATTCTCAACATTTGTTTCAGGGTAAAAAAGATACTCCGGGAAGCGATGGCAAAGGTTCTGCTGTTAAATCTAGCCAGTACCATTGTCAGGAGTGCGCAAGGTCTATACTTTTGCCCTTCATCCACGTTTATACTTTTGCCCTTCATCCACGTTTTGACTTTTCCGTTAGGGTTCTACGATTGTGGTGCAATGATGAGATCATTCTCGTTAATCTGATCATCAAATGACAGACAACCATCCATTCAATCTTTCTGAGCACTGTAGTGTTTTAAATATCTAGGTCTTTGTTGCTTTTTAGTAAGGCAGTGCAACAGTTTAATGAAGTTCGTGGCTGTTTACAGGAATTTTGCTAATGAGGCGGCTCTCACAATGCACAACCAAGCAAAACATAAATAGAAGTTGACATCTTTGGCAACTTACATTTGACTGTAAATGTTCATCGTGTCTGCTCAATTATGCAGGTCACCGGCCATTGTTTTGTAGTGTTTGGCTGCTAAGGCTGTTTTTTGTCATATGGTACATATACACTGCATAGTCTTATGCATGATGGGATCCTCTTTTGTGCTAAGAAAGTTTCTTAGAGAAATTCGACATTTTGCAGTCAAAAACACATTTTGGAGTCCAAATGTTAGACATAGAATTTGAACTCATGAGTTTTTGTGGCCGCAAAGACCTTTAGTTGTTGGATAAGTAGTTTTGTGAGCTTTCTATTCCCTCGTGGTCTGTTGTGGCTCTTTAGTTTTGTAGATCGGAATTTGTCTTCAGCAGTGATGTATTCTGTTGTGACATGTTAGTTAAGTTCGCAAAACTGACAAATTTGGTAAGCTTGTTGTTGGATGTGTATTAGTTTTTGCTTTGTTTTTAGTACGATTGAGGGATAATGTTTACAGGATTGTACAATATTGATAAGGTAAGGATCGGTTTAGCAGAGTTCGATAACAAAAAATGCGTGATTAAGGTTGTACGTTCGAGGCACGTAAGGCCGAGGCCTGTCCAAGGCCCGCGGACGGGCCGAGGACTTACGTGCCAAATATCTGGCCGAGGACGTACGGCCGAGGTCACGCACATTTTGTTATCAGAGGTGATGTAAGAGGCGAAGACCGATAACCGCCTTAGCGGACTTATCGCCGCCAAAATTTATAAGAAAAAAAATTTTCAAAAAAAAAAAAAAAAAATCTTAAAAGAGCCAACCCGGGTTTTGCAACGTGCTAAAAAAATAATTTTTATTTATTTTTTTTATTTTTATTTTTTTGGGGCAGCTACGTATTGATAATTAGTTATCAGTACTAGTACTTGATAACTAGGCTGATATCCAAAAATAACGGACTCTTGCGTTACACACAAGAGTCTGCTAAGGAGTTTATACGATTCGGTTTTAGTACGATTGAGGGATAATGTTTACAAGATTGTACAATATTGATAAAGAGTTTAAGACGATTTTAAGATGGCTATCTTATCTAGCAAGAATTTTGCATTAGGTGGACCAATGAGTAGGTTTGATTGTTTGAACAACCATGTTTTGTCTTTTTGTTTCATTGCATTTGGTGGACCAAGTAATAGGATTGATTGTTTAAACAAATCCTTTTCTTTTTTGTCCATGTTGAGTGTTGATGGCAGTGAAATCAATAGGATTGCTTGTTTGAACAATGATCTTTTGCATTTTGTTCTCATGTATTCAGTGTTGATGATTGTGATATGTAATATGTGAAGAATCCACAAGGCTTGTACTCTATAAAATCCTTTTAACAAAAATCGTGTGAGTTTTGCCAATAACCATTTTCCTTTGTTACAACAAAGACCATCAATATCTATAATCAATAAATGTAGTTCCACATTAGCTACATGTTTTGTTCCATGCACAAATCAAATGCGCCTTATTATGCTTGTCATTGAAGGCCCTAATGGTCTTTGATTTGTAATAGTTAAATTGAGATCGAAAATTTATTGAAATTCAATTACAAGGAATGTTGTATTGATTAGACGTTAGTGATAGTAATAGTAGTAACAGATGGGCCTCTTATGGTTTTGACTAGCAATATGGGCAAACTATGATTGGTTTGCCAAACGAATAGGAGGAGATCATTATTTTCATACTTTGGCATGAGTTTTCCAACAATCTTTATGTGATTATAGAACCCAAGAAAGAGCAACCAAATCTTGGTTCGGGAAAATTTTTGGACTAAACCGTCAGATTCCTACTGTTCTAGATCTTATCTAGCAGGCTATAGTCATTATCTTGTATTCCGTCTGAAAACACAAGGAAAATATATATATTTAGCAAGATTAGTCATTGTCTTGTATTCCGTCAGAAAACACAAGAAAAATATATATATTTAGCGGGAAATTATCCTGCATTTCTTAATACAACAAGCTAAATCTCAAGTATGCCCGGAGGCTTACAAGGGTTCCCCGGAATTTCCCGAACCAAGAACCAAATGCTGGCAGTCTATGTTAATCTCTTTGCCTTTCTGCATTGCCAAGAAGATTGGGAACGAAATAAAAACTTAGAATTGAATTTCACACAACTGAAATGACCGCCTTCGAGTACCAGCTGAAATGGCACACGCATCAGCACTATGTGGAATGGCATTTAAACCCCAATAGAATGCATTTTTCTACATATGAATCATCATTTGAAAAGATAACCCAATATCATTAAATCCATAGTTTGCTACGTGCAAAGAGGAAGAGTCTTGATAGCAAATTCACATATCTCACGATGCCACTACACAACTGTTAGTGCTTTGTTCCTGCAACAAAGCACTAATATATGATCTACTCCTCAATCTCTATTGCAGATAGAACAGAAAAGAAATGACTTTCCACTCCAGATTTAAAGTTACACACTATGACCTTGTCACTAAAAAGTGCCAACACTTAAAAAAGTACAAGCAATCACTCAGATAACAGATGACAATGGCAACTCCATCATAGATGATGCTACCATTAGAGATCATTTTTTCTAAAATTACAAAAGAATATTTTGTGAAAAAGGAATAAAGAAGAAATTGTGGATGCTCACTTCCAGATTTTTAGTTCCATTCAACATTCCCAAACTATGAATGATGATGTGCTTAACTGCCCTGATGAAGCTGAAATTTACAGAACCATTGTTAAAATGAAGCATGGAAAAGCACCTGGCTCTGATGGTTTTCCCCCAGAATTCAATAAAGAATTCTGGGATATTATGAAGCATGATCTTTGTACTTTTGTGAAGGGTTATTGGTTCTGCATGGAGCTCTCACTAACCTATTATTCTAGTATGATTTCTTTGATCTCAAAGAAATATAACCCTGCTTCATTTAGTGACTGGAGATCTATTTCTCTCAGCAACACTACCTACAAAATTGTGGCCAAGATAATTGCTGACAGGATAAAAAATCATTTATAGGATATAATTTCTAATTGTCAGTCTGCCTTCTTACCTAAGAGATCTATCCTGGATAATTATGTTGCAGCTAATGAGGTTTTACACTGGAACAAATTATCCAAACAAAACTGTCTTTTTCTGAAATTAGACTTTAAGAGAGCTTATGACTGCATTAATTGGAACTTCTTGGAGCACGCTCTCGATTGTGTAGGTATCCGCTCTCTTCTCATCCAGAGGATTATGGGGCTGAATTACAATGCATATTCTGTTGTTTCGATTAATGGTTGCCCTATTGAATTTTTTCTATCCACAAAGGAGTAAGGCAAGGCTGCCCCTTGGCACCTTATCATTTTTTCACTGTAGCTGAAATCCTTGCTAGGCTGATTTTCTGCCTCCAGTCTGCTGGGCTTATCACTGGTCTTCAAATGCCTTATTCAATTAAGTATCTCACAGTCCTTCAATATGCTGGCGACACTTTCATTATGCTCAAGGCTGATAACTCTGTGTTGAATAATTTTTTTTATTGTATCAATCTCTTTGGTATTGTCTTTTGGGTTCTCCTTAATCTGGAAAAATGCTCTATCCTTTGGGAGGACCCTGATCCAACTATCAATACCAGAAACATCAAGGTTGTTCAACCTAATGAATGTATCACTTTGCTTGGTATGCCTATTTCTATTAATAGCAACATTAAGGGTGCATAAGGTATTATCAACATAATAAAAAAGAAGATAAGTGGTATCAGTAGGAATTTATCTAGAGCAGGGAGAATCATTGTGGCCAATTCAGTTCTAGCGAGCACCCATGTTTACTTCTCCTTTGCCCTCATAGCAGATAAAAAATCCTACAATCTGATAGAAAAGCGTGTTAGAGACTTCATTTGGGTGGCCTGCATTGCCTTCCGTAGAAGGAGCTTGCTCATGATAAAGATCAGGGTGGTTTGGGTTGCAAATCATTGTTTAAACAAGCTCAAACCCTATAGGTGCAAAGTTTATTTGAAAAGCAATTCATGGTCATAATTCTCCTGCCATGGACTTCATTAGATACTGGAATGAAAAATCTAAACCCTTCAATAGGTCCAACTGCCAGCAATCCTTGCCTGATTCTATCTTCTACCCTTTCAAGGCAGGAAATAATACCTCCAACTTGATGAAGAAGCTTCTTACTGCCTGGAATAATGTGGCTCAGGTTTATGATCATGTCCTTCTGACTTATATGTGGTGCCTTCTCTAGTTTTTGGTCCCCTCTATTAGCTAAGAATGACTTCTCGTGTCTGGCTGAAGAACACCCTAAATTTTATAGAAAATGGGAAAATACTGGTATCTCTATTCTCTTAGACCTCTGGGATAGGGACAGGTAGAGAGACTGGGATGATATGAAGGCCTTTGGCTTATCTTCATTACAGATAAGCTTATTTTTAAGCATGTGATATCCTATTTTAGTGCCATTAGCTCCTCTTTGATGATGGATGACTTCAATTGGGTCCTAGGAAGTTCTAAGGAGTACAAAGTTTCTAAAGTCTATAGACTCATTACTGAGAGAAAATCTGATAGACTTCCTCTTAGGTGGAATATTGCCCCTAATGTCTTCATGAAGATGCTTAAAAACTGTTGGAAGACCTACTGTCAGCCTAAAGTCCAGCTTATGGCTTGACTATGTCTTCATTTGGCCATTCCTTCTAAGTGTTACTTGAAAAAGAGGCTTCATAATATTAACCCTTCCTTTGATGTTACTTGTGATATGTGTAAGGGAGCTCCTGAGTCTGCCAATCATATCTTCTCTTGCCCTAGGCTTGCCTCTTTTTGGGTTTGGTTATTTGTGATGTCCAATTCTGCTGGGTACAGGATTGTGTCTCAGAACTCAATCCCTCAATTCTTGGGGTGAACAAATATTTTTTTCAATTCCTTGAAGCAAATTGCCATGTGGAGTATTTGGAAATACAGAAATACAATCTCCATTGGAAAAACAAGCATGGGAATTACAAGTTTGAAACTACTTTTCGTAGTTGAGATGTCTATTACTACTATGTCTCATGGGTCAAAAAAGAAAGATGTTTTTGATAGGAAATGGCTTGCTTTTGGTCAATTTGTTGGTACTTCTTTCTTTTACAAGTGTAATCATGCTAACCTTTCGTCTAATGACTTTGTTGATTACAGATTTATTGAATCTCTTAGCAGATATGCTTATTGGTCACCCTCAAATTGATGACATCAGTGATAATGAAGCTTGGGCTAGATTGAATGGCATGGGGTTGCACTTCCCTCCTACAAGCTTAGGGCCAATTGTCGCTAGATTCAAAAGTATACTTCTAGATGGCTACCAAGCTTGGATCCTGGATATTCTGCTTTTCTCCTTTAGTTCCTTCATGTCTATTGATCAATTTCTGGCATTTAAGAACATGTATATTATCATCTTGAAAGCTTTGTGTCTGAGGGGATCAATGCCCTGTTTGAAATCAACTTCTCCTTTCTCTGGCTGATAATTGCTCTTAGTAGCTGGAATGACATCCTTGGCAAGAATTCCCAAGCTTACTTGTGATTAACAGTGGAAGCATATTTGATGACTATATTTGGCCACATGATGAAGGAGTGTAAGGAAACAAAAGATCACATGTTGAACTACAGTATGGATGAAGTTGCAGGTCTGTTCATTCTTGTGCATTTCCTTATTTTGAGTGGTGTTGGACTGCTCTCATTGCTGTCATATTCCAACCAATTTTGGTAGTTATGGCCCTTCTCGGTGATCACACATGCCTTTACAAAGTTTTATTGGCGAGAAGCTCCATCGGCTTAGATTATGTTGCTTTTTTCTTCTCAGTATTCTCCAAAGTTACGTGTGTTCTTCTTCAGGCATTTTGGATATTGGTTAAGGGTTTATCCCCAAAACATTTCATATATTTTGGTCGTGTTCCTTTACTTTATTTCGTTGATGGATTTCTTTCCTCAACATATTTTGTATTACCTTATATTGAGTAATTAAAAGTCCCCTTCCTTCCAAAAAAAGTAAAAATAAATTATTGTTCATCTCGAAATATCCAAACTTTTGTTCTCAATATTCCATTAATAGTTTTAGCCTGATAGTCCCCTTTATAGTCTCTCCTTTACAACCCTTCGTCATAGCAATAAATTAAGCATTCATAGACAAAGTAAGATTATCTATGTATGCTTAATTGGTTCCTATTCGGATAACCAACCATATCCGATCATTATTGTGGAATAACTAATAGCAAATCATTATCGGATGATACATTATGTATACATAATATATTCACGTCGCACGCTTGTTATGCTATATTATATGGAGTTAACAAACACAAACATTCAAAGATTTGTCCCACATTCATCCGTGAAGAATCCCCCCCTCCTGGGGGCTTAATATTATATCAATGGGAGGACCATCTGCAGGACCTGGGTGTGGAGGATATGCAGTAGGAGAGACTGATAAATTGTTGAAAGAATTGAATGCTTTTTACGAATATGATATTATTTTTTTTTCCGATGTATTAGGTGATGTAGTCTGTGGAGGTTTTGATTCTCCATTAAATTATGCAGTTAGGCAAGTTTGGGTCTTCTATAGGGATCTGCTTTTGCATAAGCTAGCTAGGTAGGGCAGCTATCAGGTGGCCTCACAAGCAGTTGAAGGTCTCAATGGCATTTTTTGGCTTCTGATTGGATGGGCCTGCATACACTGGTCGAAGGTCACGTTCTTGCTGGATCACCACTTCAGGTTCAACCAAGCATCCTGATGTGTGTGTGGGAAGAAATCATGCATGTCAGATGGGCCAGCATCCACCTGTCCAAGCACCTCAGATAGGCCCTGCCAGTAGTCGATAACCGCATTCATGTATGTATTAGACCACGAGTGCTCCCAAACTTTTGAGATAGCTAACCGATCCACGATGTACTTTGTTATGGAGCTTCTCAAAGCGCCAATGTCCTTTAGCGCCAGTGGCCAATCAAAAGTTCCGTCGTGTCAGCACTAAGCACAATTTCGTTATATATGGACTTTTTCCAAGTCCATATATACCTCAAATGGTGAAATGTCCGAAGAATATAGTGTTGTGTTAGTATGTAGTGATACACTAACCTAAGGAGCCATATTTGCACCAAAATCGAATTCATTAAATATCATTTAGAATAAAACGTAACATGTAACATTGAAGTTTTATGTACAATAAACCAATGTAAATACAGCGGGCGCCCAATTTCATATCACTAGTACAGTAAATCAAGGTTGGACACCCTCTTCTTCTAACATAATCCTCATTGGTTCTTCGATTTGTAGTTGCGTCGTTTGCTCTGCTACAACTTTCATACTTTCCATCTTCTCCATAAAGTCTTCCGAAATAAGTGATGAGTTCGGATGCATCATTGTACACAAAGTATTGTCTAGTTTTTGCTAATTGCATTGGAAGTTTGTTAACTATAGCTAATGGCAACGTTTACACGTATATATGTTTTAAAGAAAACGTAGCATATGTCTAGAGTGGTGCATGCACCTTTAGCTCATTTTTTGAGTGCTCATCTTGCACAAGTCTGCATATTGTTATTGGCAATGTGCAGCAAGAAGACCTTATTATTCATGTCTGGTTGTGCCAAGCGGGTTACCTATAAAATTCTGTGTATACCTATAATATGAAGGATTAGAGAATGGATCAGATTGGAAGAAAAATTCAATCTTGAGCATGCAAGATGGAGAAACGGAAGCCTCATCCTCTAATTTGTTCCTTCTTTGACCTATTTGACCATATAAATTTACCTGGTTCAAGTTCGTTCATAAGGAGATAAGGTGGAGGCTCCACCAATGGTGAACTTAAGAAAAAAATCTCCAGAATCTCATGCTCTTAAGGCCAGGCCAAAACACAATTTTTTTTTACTTGGACGTGCCCTACCACATGCTGAACCAAGATGTGCAAAGAAATTCATCAAAAAGTATTTCTGCACACCAGAATTATCAAGCAAATCAAGGGGGGTCTAGACCCCCATATGGTGATAACCTAGCTTCAACGGTGCATT
>JAANSK020291068.1:0-10473 GCA_011763485.2 Isoetes engelmannii
GAGAAACGTAGAAGAGCCATGCCTCTTTAGTGAATTTACTGCTATGCAAGAAGATTATGTTTATTTTGTATTTATATATTAGCCGTTGTTTGTAACTTGTAAGTTGTGACAGAAGCATGGATTCTGTCAATTAAAATTTTTATCTGGCAATTGAAAGGTTGAAATTGATAGATATTCTGTCACACGAAAGAAAAAAATAAAAAATGCCTGTCATAAGAAAATTAGGGGTTACCCTTCAAATTCCCTCACTGACTAGGGCACGCCATAGCTAACAGCTCCAGTGTCGTGCCAAAGGAGGAGGAAAGGAGGGAAATAGGTCCTTTGATTCGGCCAATAGGATAACACTACACGGATCACAATCTTCGCCGTTCATCGTGGCTGAGATCTGGACCGTTCCCACCCATAGTTCCCAATAGATCACAATCTCGGCCATCTATCTCAGTCAAAATCTGGGCCGTCTATCTCGACTTGGATCTCACTACATATAATATTTCTTAACTTAATTTTAGGGAAAATTCTAAAAACGCCCCTGTTTTTTTGCTTATTTGTCAAAATACCTCTGTATTTTTAGCAGGCTTGCCTAACCCCACGTCGTAGTCCACCTCCGCCAATTTCAATCTGTGCCGTTAGATCACAAGAATTTTACATCTTTGGCTAGGAAATTTAGAAAAATTAAGGAAATTAGTCTCCCGCCATGCTTTCTGTCTTTCCGCCATAGCCATTGCCTTCGTTGCGGTTAGGTCAGAGTTCATTTCTGATTCCAAGTACCACATCGTTGCAGTCAGATCATTGTTTTAGCGATTGATACTAGTTTTCCCTAATTACCAATGGGGATCTTTCATCATAACAATAGTCTTGATGCTATTGACCTTATATTGCACGCTCCGACGAGCTTGAGAAGCTGCTGCATCCTACTGCTTGCAAATATGTATAGGAAGAGCACTCTCGTTAGCTAGATACTCAGAACTGTGAGGCAGATGTGATGCCAATGAGGTTGTTGATAAGTATGTACAGCAACGAGAGGATGCATATAGGGCTAACAAGGAGCAATACTAGAACCTTACCTAGAATACATGGAGCCATTAGCTATTTCTCAAGATTCAATAGAAACGATTTGTCCGCTGGATCGTAAGATATGTGTTGGTTCATGAGAGCAATGCTTATTGAAGGAGAGGGCACATGTTAGTTCAGCTCTCTACTAGTCTTGTCTTGCCATATCACTTGCATTCATCTTGATAAGGTGGAGTAGTAAGACTGTGGCAATTCAGAGGAGTATGGTGCTTGGGGACTCTATCCTTTGTACGATCATTTTCCACCTGTTTTCACTCTCTGAACCAGGTTTCTATGCTAATAGGATTGCAAGTTTGATGCATCCTTTCTTTATCTCTAGCAATACAGAAACATGACTTGTAGTGTTGGGCCTTCTTCAACACGATTTTTCAGTGTATGTACGGTATGAACAATTCTTGAGTTGTTGAATCTATTAGTTGTATATCTTGCAGGCTCTGGGATCCTATTTGCCATGCTAGGATGTCAAAAGATAACTCCAAGAACCAGCAGATGCATAGAAATTGTTGGAGATATTTCTCCCAGGTAAAAGGATATTTGGCTCTCGCCCTCACTATATTAGCTCATTATTCGTTTTTCCATCTCTTTTTTACTTTCACTTCCCGTTTCCATTTACAAATTGTATCAATGATTTAGCAGGCAAATTTAATCAATGGGAGCTTGTGTTGCCTTTCTGTTGTTTGCAAGTCCATGGTTTGAAATGATTGTCCTCTACAGTTCCAAAAGACCTGACACCATCTCACTCACTTAGCAGGAAAAAAATAGGGTCTTTTCTACTTCTAGAAGGATGATATTTGGTACCAAGGATTTCTTTGCTTATCTGAAACAAGAATAGTGCAGTTCTAAGAAGTATATGGAGGCAAATCTTTTTTCCAGTACACCTCTTCGCTTTGAGTTTCGTATTTGTTTTATTGCGCATCAGTAGAGCCTAGATAATAATTGTGTTCTAAAGATCGGTGTCAAAGTTTGACAAATTTAAACCTTCATGATCTCAAAAGAAGCCAAAGTAACAGATTTGGTTTCATTCATGCAACATGGAGCTCTGGCATGATTTTTGCAAGTCAGGCATGAGCTTCCTTACATTATGTGCATTGCTCTTACGACCTTCTATCTAGCAATTCGTTTGAAAGTTTAATTTAGCCTGCCAAACAGAAGTATGTACATATTTGCATAGATAGGCTGTGATTTCTGTTTTACATCATATTAATTATGCCAGCTAAGACCTTGAATCAGGGGCCCTACCTTGGGCAATATGTTTTATGCAGTCATTACAGATGCAACCTTGTTTGCCATAGCTACAACCATCGCCATAGCTGCTACCAGAGCTCCAACAACATCCTGCCAGATAAATATGATTAGGGTGCAGACCATAGGGTAAAAAGAACAAGAATTTGGCCCGAGCTAAGCGACAGTAGAAGGTGCTACCGATGAAAAAGAAGATCGCCGTCGGAGTTGGCTGCCATAGCGGATGCTTGAAAGTTTAGGGCTTTTCGTACAAAAGCAGGGGGCATGCATAGTGTAATGACAACCTGGCATCAGACAAATTTTCCTCGACGCATAGAAAAAAGAATTTTTCCATTTTGTTCTTGTCGAAATGTTGGACTAAAACAAAAAGGTGGAGGAGTATGTTCTATGTCAGCAGTCAAATGTTCGATCCCATATTTTCTTACGTACTGTAATACAAGAAGTTTATCGTGGCCGCGAACATTACCTTTGTTAAACTCAGTGCAAAAATGCCCCATACATAAGATACACCTTATGCAGAAGAAACTCGTGCTAAAAAAGATTTGCCTTCCCATGTTTATTGGTATTTCACTTATTGACTTGAACCCCATGATTATGCCACGTTCTTTTTTTTTTTTTTTGTTGAAGGACGTCAGACTTTGAATCAAAGAATCCAGTACAGGTATAAATGCAAAGACAGGAATAAAATCTCAGCTTACGAACATTGGTATTCGAACTTCATCATTCTTTGCAAACACTGGTGCCGACTATGAGATTCCTACTATCAAGCTTGACTTCATTTTTAAAGAATTTCTAGTACCCTGTAATCCAGTGGGAATATTTAGAAGAAGATCACATTTAATGTTAGATAATAGAGAATATTAGATTAGTACATGTGTTCTCTTCTAGTGGGTTTGGTTTGATGTTTATACTAATGGCATACATTAGATAATATGTGTACTCCCATTCTTTCTTAGTGTTTGGTTTGACATGTGCATTTGGTACCCCATTTTTTGTTAGTCACGGACGCATTGATCCTTCAGTTCTAGTATCTAACAGAGCTAGGCACCCTTCATACTCAAATGGGAAATATTAAGTTCTTATTAGCTTGGAATTATGTGTATATAGTAGCTCAAGTGGAGTAAGACTCCCTCTAGTCACCCGGGGATTCATCGTATCTCGGGAGGGGATTCATCTCCTCTGCCTCATCGGACCAGGGAGATACAAACTGGAGTAGTCTCATTGGGTAATACCGCGAGATTACGTATCCGGAAGGCTACACTCACCTCAGTGCTTGTTCCAGCCTATCTTCATAGTATGCATAGGAGAGGCGGAGGACCACCAGCCTACGCATAAGATAGCACACTCAACTAACTCTCAAAGATCAACAGTCACTTGACAGGAGCAAGCGAAGAACAATGGTAAGCCTTAGCAATTCTAGTTTGTGTGTCCTGGAGGACAGCAGCAGCATGGGTGTCTAAGCCCTTAAAAAGACACAAATTTTTGCACTTCCAGACCACAACAACCACCCTGACGCCAAGTGAAATGCCTGGCTTCGCAACTTGTTTTAAATATCCGGATAAATAGCCAAGAGGACCTGCTGACTTGTCAATGCCACATGAAAAAGAGAAAGCATCATGGTATGATTCTGGCCAGTTAATGACCTGGGAGGTCTTTCCAACCAGGTTCTTGTTGTCTCGATGGGATAGACCTATTTGGTAAATGGCCGCTGGTGCTTTGCCTTTTGTTGCTCCAGAGGCCATTGAAGGACGCATGTAGATTTCCACCAGAGTGTTTACGAGCATAGGCTCGTGAACTCTATGTATATGCTGCTTGTCAATTGTGATATTCTTTCGCCATCAGCAAAGTGGGCCCTTCAGCTTCCGCCATGATGTTGTATCCTGGACTGCAATGATCAGTGGTTATGTGCACAATGGACATGGGAATCTAGCTTTGCAACTCTTTGTTGGAGGAATATGTGGACTTCGGCTTGTGATAAGCTACTTAACTTTAAGGTGGATGTGCTTTGGTGGCAGATTCTTCATAGATGCCCTCGTGTGAATGTGCTTGTCCATAGGTTCAATCCTTGAGTCTTATAAAAATGCAAAAGGAAAATATTAGAGTGAACTTCTATGGTGCACGTGTAATTGGAAAACAAGTCCATGCAGCATGCATGCTATAAACTATAAATTGTGCCATGTATAAACAGATTGAGAAATGTAAAAGTAAAACCTTGTATAAGTCTTGTATACATAGATTTCTTGTTACATTGCATTTTGCTATATATCTGTTTATAGACATTGCATTTGATGTATAGGAAATCAGGTTTACATTTATTTAGACCATTGGTCTAATGCTCCGCATACATCAACAAGGCTCTTGGATCCATATAGCAGCTGCAATGCATGACGCTCAGCTTGGTTCTAAGACAAGAAAAGAAACCAAAATCAATGATGCACATACCTGCTTCGTTTTCTCCTCGAAGAGCATGGCCGGATCCCCCCTCGTTCACTGAAGACCTGCTCCTTTTGCTCCTTGATGTTCATGGTTGGATCTCCACTGGTTATTTGAAGAGTTGTTAGATCATATCAAGGACTGTGAACAAATTGATCTAGGATTCGGAAGGATACTAGCAGCCACATGAGTATCATGATTGCATTAGATCAACCATATATGACAATGCGATGCGAGGAGGGGGGATGGACAACAATGGGCCTCGTGTCGGAACAAATCTGGAAGGAAATTTCTTCTCTTCTGCAATGACCCTATCTACTGTAAGACTATCTTGAGCCCATATATAAGACTGTAATATCTTATTGACTCCCTTTTGGCCCATCAAGATTGACAAGACTTTTAGGCATCATATTTTCTCTCAAGTTCCAAAAGACCTATTGGTTACATCAATAAACAATATTTTTTGTGTACATGTTGTACTTTAGACCCAGGCTATAAAGGTTTGAATAAATTAGCTCAATTTTTTTAAAGGCGGGACTGACGGTTAACATGTATGTGCACATGCCTAATGGTGGCAGTCTAAATGTGGCAATGCTTAGATAAGCTTGGAGCATCTGGAATCATGGGCTGCTGCTTCAAGATAGTTGCCAAGAACTTTAATCCTAACAATGAAGTCAAGGTTATCTATTGCTTCTTATAACCTGCAATGGTTCTTCTATGTATTCAAAGACCGTTGAACTGGCCCCAAGTTTCTACCATAATAGGCTGTACATCGCCTTATTCAACGAGGCAACAAGCCTATTGCCAACCATAAGATAAGTAAGAGTACTGATAAGGCTAGTGTAAAGGATGAGTCTAGCCTTGTGATCTTTTCCTTTATGGGATGCGGATGCTATGGCACATGTCAAGATGGCAAATTATCAACAACACGTCAATCCCAGGCTCACACGAGGCCCACACACTTATCTGCAGAATCTGCCCATGAAGAAGTGCAGGCTGATAGCCTCTATCTGCACGGGGGCACATCGCCTCCGCATTGAGACATGCCGATAGACCCGAGAGGTCAGGATTTGTCAATTGCCAACAGGGCCATATTCCTCAGCACTGTCTGGCCTACAACCATATTAGGGCGCACTATGTCAGCTGGTTCGGCCTGACCAGCCACTACATCTCCTACTAAGCACGGCCTCCGTGAGACTGCTGGCATTGGGAGGTCATGGACATGCGGGCACAGCTATGCCCTTCGGGGTAGTAATGATTCCACCTGTATAATTCTACAGTTTATCAGCATACTTAATACTGCCAAGATTTTTCCCTCGAAAACCCTTCGGAGCGAGGGTTTTTAATCGTGACAGTAATAGAATTGCGGCTCTGTCTTTGTTTGGTCCCATAGGCCAATTATTCTTTGTGGACGATAAAAATACTTCTTCTTTTTCTTTTTAAGTCAAGAGGTGAATCATCTTTAGGCAACGTCCCCAAATTTGAAATGGGGGAGCAACCATCAATCCGCGAAGAGGAGGCACTAAAGATATAATGCATGATAAATGTGGATACGAAGAAAGAACATGAGAAGGAATAAAGTCCATAGAGTGGTTATGGAGAGAAAAACATTTGTTTATCCAACTAAATGATGGAAATCGCTTATTTGCTTGTTAAAGTTACAACAGAACGAGTGCAAATTAAAGAAATAACAACTCTTGATATGATAGTTGATGTTGGAGTCAAAGAACTAGTCAAGGTGTGTGGGCAAAGATTTTTTTTTGCAATATTATCCACCACAAAACATAATCCAAAATGCAAGCATACGTGTAGACATTCCAACCTTGTTTTATTTTAGATTGTTTAGGTCTATTTTTTGTTTTAGAGGTTCTCCAAGTTTTGGATGTTCAAATCCTCCAGCCCTCTTGCCATGGAGTCTTGATAAAAAGATTCAAAATGCCAAGAATTCTAAGGTCGTTGTCATCGTTTCTTTCAAATTTGTTTTTGTCCATATAAGTCACAATATCATTTTGGTGATGCCTTCAGAGTCAATCCTCCCGCCTCTAACATCTTGTGTTTGGTTTGTTATATAAAAGTGCAATTGTGGAGCATTTTGTAAGCCTTGTTCTTATGCTAGAAAATGTAACCAGGTACATAGAACCATCGAAAAGTGGTCAACTAAAAATTCAGTATTTAATAGGTGGGGATATGACATATTTCAACAAATATGCCTCGATCCTATGGTCCCCAATATTGAGGATTAAAAGAGAGCAATAAACAACAAGAAGTAGTGTCATAGGTTTTCCTCTTCGAGATATCCATGATAAACATAGACTTAAGCATGATGTCAAGGACACATTTATATGAGAGAAATCTAGAGTTAGTTATATGCATCATGATTACAATTTGAGTTTCTCGATACAATGCCTTAGGATTTTGGAATGGAGGTCATCATGGACACGTTCCGAATATAGAGATGATTCTTGTAGATGTAGTGATACTCCCGACAATGAAAAATACAGACATATATCAACTATATATAGACATGTATCAACATCAGGGATTGAGGAGGAATATAAATGAATAAATTGTTGTGGTCTAAAACTAAACTTTTGTAGTTTAAGTGGACAGTTCCAATGGCGATGTGGTGGATCTATAGGAGGCGGGCACGTGTCGATGCGAACTGTGTATCTGAGTACTTGCATCTGTTTATTAGATGCACGTTATGCAAGGTATGAGCAAGACAGCCATGTGCCTTTGTTAGACAGACCCTTTTTAAAGACTGTATTTTTTCTTGCAATGACAGTTCTAGAAAGATGAAGAAGTGTCTGTGGTCTCCCGAAGAAGATGAGAAGCTCAAGGCATTTGTAACCCAACATGGAATTTCGAGATGGAGGGATGTTCCCCTTCAAGCTGGTAATTTCTTTGCGATTTCATAACACCATTATAACTCCTTCAAAACCTATTTTTAATCACAAACAAACTTTGTTTTAGAACTAGATCGTTCTGGAAAAAGCTGTAGGCTTAGGTGGGTCAATCACTTGAGGCCTGGTATTAAAAGAGGAAAGTTTTCAGCAGAGGAAGAAAGGTTTGTTTTTGAGCTTCAATCTGCTTATGGGAACAGGTAGTTGGAATCACTATATGGGATTGAGTTTAGTTTTGTTAAAGCCAAACAATTAGTAATGTGTTTACATTTGTGCGTTTATTAGGTGGTCTCGAATTGCAAAGCTGCTACCGGGACGAACAGACAATGAAATCAAGAACTTCTGGAGGATTTCTGTTCAGAAATCTGCAAAGGATTACAAGAGGATAATGTGTTTGGAACAGCAGACGACAAGTTATAGGCTAGCAGTTCCATTCAAAGTTGGGTTTGTGGAGCCAAATGTGGAAGGCAAAGTTCAAATTCAGCCCCCTGTTATCTTAACCGGAGAAGAGTGGAATGTTCAGACTGACCTTCCTGTGGTCTCAAACATGGATATCATGCCGTTACCATATGATCTTGTAGCCGAGTCCTTTTGGGATGCAGACGTGCAATTTAAAACTGCTCATTTTGCTTGCTGATCATTCATGCAACCATTCATTCATTTTGGCTACGCCCGTTTTGCTATATAGACTAGGTAGATTAAGTAATGAAGCTTCAGTTCTCCAAAAATCTATCTCGTGGTTTATGACACCTAATAAGACTTCAGAGTTTGGCAGTTCAGAGGACTAAGTGTCAGCAGGAGGAACATGTGCAAAACTTAATTAGTTTATCAAATTATATTATGTTTAATAGAATTATTAGTTTAAGAATTATAGATATATATATGGTATTAGGAAGTGTGAATAATGGAAATTAGCTACCTTGCTTTACATAGGCATGTTTAACTCTGGTGCTTTACCCATTTGCTATTTTACCCACTTGCTATTTCATACCAGTCCAGTAAACAACAATTACAATATCTTGTCTTTGATATGAATGTCCTCTAGCAAACTATGTAATGTTAAAGAAACAACAATCTTGTCTTTGTTATGAATGTCCTCTAGCAATCTATGTAATGTTAAAGAAACAACAATCTTGTCTTTGTGAATGTTCATAGAACAGAACAGAACAGAACAGAACAGAACATAATGTATTTTATTGTCTACAAAGACCAATTGGCCTACGAACCCAAACAAAGAGAAAACAACAAGTGTATTACGACCACGAAGGGTTTTTGAGGGAAAAACATTGGCAGTAATAAACATGCTGGTACACTGTACCACAAGATGCAGTCATGACCTAGAGGGACAGAGTCGAGACCGCTTGTTCATGACCTCCTGAGGATATGACCCAAGAGATCTCATTGAGTTGGTGCTCAATAGAAGATGCAACGGCTGGTTAGGCATTACCAGTTGAGGATATTGCGCCCGAATATATTCATACGAAAGCTCATAAGACTGAGAATTATGATCTACAAAAATAACCCTCTTCAAATTCCTCCCAAAGTTTTGACAAATCCTTGATGCCTTCTTTTGAACAAGAATCTTTGAATAATCTGTGGGAAATAAACCCACAAGTATCAATAACATCTAAGACAGCATTTGCATAAATCCTCCCTAAAGTCGTAAACACAACAATTTCATAAATCTCTGCTACACTCTGCAGAAATTGATGCAGACCAAGTCTTTTCTACATGAAAAGCGTCACTTTCGGGCCAGACTCGGAATCATGCGAATGAGCATGGAGAACAAAATCATGGGCACTGCTGAGGATTTCAGAGCTCGAATTGACCAAAGATTGGTTTAAATCAAGTAGCAGAGTAGGCTTTCCGACTAATCAGGGCTTTGTTCCGGAAGCAAGAATTTTTTAAACGGAACAAGATGAAGCAGTTCTCTATTTCTGCATTTAGTTTCAAACGTAAATCGACTGACGGATAGTCCATTTTCAGAGTTAAGCCCATAAGACCTAGTATTATCATCTACGAAAATAACCATCTTCAAATACCTCCCAAGTTTCGACAAATCCTTGATGCCTCCCATGTTTCTTGGCCTTGGCAGCCTTCTTCATAGTATTACTTCAAAGGAAGGACAACACCACCAAAGGGAAGGAAGCACGGAGATACACAGGAGCGGATTGAAAGCAGACCACAGAGATAGATCCAAACACATACACACAGGTGCCGGAAGGATCTGCAGGGCGGCCGATCCTTGCAGAAAGCAAGGATCGGCCGCCCTGCAGATCTCCACAACCACTGCTGAATCGCCACACCGCCATGCACTCCTGAAAAAATAAAGCCACGACCAAACCTTCCAAAGAAAGAAGCAAAGCAAAAAGCAAAAAAAAAAAAAAAAAAAAAAAAAAACCAAAACCATCCAAATCGCAAATCCCACATGTTGACATCAGCTTTATACCAAAATTCAATACGAATACGCCCTTACAAACCATTAAAAATCTTATATAACACCCCTCCTTTTCAACATTTTGAGAAGTTAAACATTTTGGGAAGTTAAAGGGATTGTGAAAGATATTCATGAGAACCAATAGGAGAATCAAGAAGGGGATGATGGTTATGAAGAATCAGGAACAGATGGTCGCTAAGATTACTTCTAACATAGAAGTACAGGTACAAAATCTATTTGCACACGAGCAAGAGCGGATTACAGAACATGAGGAACGAATGGCCAGAGCTAGGAATTTTATTGTAGCCGTCATAGGAGAAGAAGAGGGAGAAAGTATATCGGATGTGGTGGATGGTTTCTTCAGAAACACCATGCACATAGTTGATC
>JAANSK020291079.1:0-10471 GCA_011763485.2 Isoetes engelmannii
AATTACCAGACTTGTAGAAGCCCAGTATTGTTATTTATTGTCACTACCTCCCCGTATCGGGATTGGGTAATTTGCGCACCTGCTGCCTTCCTTGGATGTGGTAGCCGTCTCTCAGGCTCCCTCTCCGGAATCGAACCCTAATTCCCCATGGCTTCCTCCCTTCCCTTAGCCGCTTGCGCCTGCGCCCTCCCTCCCCAGCCCGTCACTCCCCCTCCCCTTCCCTTCTTGGCCCTTCATCCTTGAAGGGCAGAGTACGTGGGGGGTTTCCCCCCTTGTACGGGTGGCTTCCGTTGGCCATCCACTGCTCGCCACGTAGGCTCTGGCAACCCCCTGCTGTACCGGTCTGTCCTGCTTCGTGTGGCTGACAGGCCAGGCCGTCACTTCCCCTTCCCGCCATCGCCAAGCCCTTCGCAACTCCGTCTACCTGCTCTTCGTTCTGCTTTGCTAGATTCCAGAGCCTTGTTCGTTTGATTTGGTTACAATAGATTGCTGCGGGACGACCAGAGCTGCATTTTGAGCCCAGCCTCGAGGGGTATTGAGAACAGGGGAAGACAGAGCCCCAAAAGTCCTAAACTCTGTTAATCCCCTTCGAAAATCTGTGTAAGCTGTTCGGATCAGTCGTGGAAGTGCAGGATCACAGCCATTTTGTTTGTTTGGAGGTGGTTTTAGGAGGGTTGTTTCAGTGCAAAAGCAGAGACTTGGAGAAGTTAAAAAAATATTAAGCCGATCAGGACTTTGGTCCCTTTCTCGCACCATGGCGGCAACTGCTAAGCTCATAGCACTGGAAAAACAGGCATGCATTCATGCCAAAGCCTTGGCCAAGAGGAAAAAAATTGAAGAAGAAAAGGGGCAAAACTGGGATGCAGAAATGCCCCAACAGAGCTCTCGACCTACCAGATCCTCTCCTAGGATCAAAGGCAAAGCCAAGGGAAAAGAAGTTGTTGTGGCCGAGTCCATTCCTACAGAAAGGAAACAAAAGAAAAGAAGAATTAGGAGCCCAACACTTGGAATTGAAATCAATGGAGCTTCTGGACGTGCAAGAACATATCTAACCAGAAGGGAAAGAAAAAAGCTAAAAGCACAGCAAGATACTACTCCCCTTGTAATAGAAGAAACTGAAGCTGAAGACACTCCTTTAGCAGGGGAAAGCACAAGGGCGGAGCCAGACTCCAGCTACAGAGTTGAAGAAGATTCTAACTTCAAAGGGGAAGAAAGTAAAACGACCTCAGAAGGAAGCAAGACGACCTCTGAAGGGAGCCCAAACTCTGAAGCCGAAATGGAGTTAGAATCTGAACCAGGCCTCAGCAAAATAGAGATTGAAATGGAAATGGAAATGAAAAAAAAGAAGAAGCAGAAAGCTAAGAAGGCAAGAAGAAATCTGAGACCCCAAGGCTTGAGGCGAAAAAGGTATGAGGACCAACTTAAATCTTTCAATGTGGGCTTTGAGGAATACAAACAAGCAAAAGGACGAGCCACAAATAGGGTCATGCCAACAGGGGAACCAGATACAGCCCAAACAGGCCCCCCATCTGAAATGGAAGTAGAAATCATAAAGAAAGGGAGCCTGCCACCCCTATTGCTGAAAGAAAAGGAAGATGGTGAAAAGATGAATCAGGCAACACTTGAGACAACTATTGAAATCACAAAAGGAGAGGACAAAGGGAAAGCTAAAGCCATACCAGAAACTCAGGAACAAGTGCAGGTGGATAGTGCAACTAATATTGCAGGCCCCAGCAGAGTGCAGCAGAGCAAGCCCCCCTCTGAACCTGAACAGGAACAAGCAAAAAAGAGTCAAACAGAGAGCAATGACAATGAGCCTGATGAAGAGGATCTGGAGAAAGTCAAAATGGAAACAGCTAAACTCAAGAGCTCGGCAATCATTCTCAAGCACAGCAACCCCTGGTTGGCAGCAGAGGATATTCTAAGATGGTTCAATGCTCACATGACCACTGCAACAGGGGTAAGATGCTCTACACTTAGTGATTCCTGGTTTGAGATATTGTTGAGTGACAACAAAGCAGTAGAGGGAATTCTCAACAAAAAAAGACTCACAGATGACAAAGGCAACAGAGCCACCCTACTACCCTGGATTCCAGATTTTGACAGGGAGAAAGGAGAAGCAATGCTAGAAAATAAAATGGAAGTTCAAATCCTATTGTCCAATATTCCAGGGGAACTGCGCATTCCAAGTGTTATGACCAAGGCAGTCAACAAGTTTGGAGAAGTTCTGGCAGGATTGAACAATATAGGTGATGTAGGAGTCAGGGGCAAGGCAAAAGTAACAATGTTGGTGGATCACCCGAGCAAAATCCCCCCCTTCATCAAAGTATGTGGCAGAACAATTCATATTGAGATAGTGAGCACAGGCATTGTTTGTCACTACTGTAAAGGAGATGGTCACTGGAAAAGAGACTGCCCCACTCTCAAGGAAAAATGGGAATTCCAAGAGAAGCAGAATAGAAACAAATGGGAAAGAAACACAGGCTTTACACCTGCAAAGAGGAGAGCAGAACAAATTGAAGAAGACTGGAACCCCAACAGAGAAGCCAAAACTCCAGGCAACAATGAAATAAAAGCAACAGCAGGGGTGGTCATACATGATAATCAAGGGGGAGTTGAGCCCCAACAACCAGTAAGAACATTGATCACCCCAGTTAGAAGAAGACCCAAAGTCACAAAGCAATGGGTCAGAAAACAGGTGCAACCTAATCTTCAGTCCAGCACACAGCCTATTCCAGAGAATAAGGGTAAGGAGAAGCTGCCTCAAGACCCCATTGTCAGTACAGACTTCATGAGTTTGGGGGTTGTTGGATTACCTAACCCCCAAGGCATGAATCTGCCAGCCACAACAGGAGCAATCCCTGCAGAGGAAAAAAAAGAAAAAGGAATGATGAGCACAACAACAAGTACCCCAGCAGTGCTAGAAGTGGTGCTAGAAATTGGAAATGAGAAAAGAGAGAGCACCTTGCCCTCAACTCTATTGGGAGCCCCCAACACTTTGGCAGCACCAGTGGAAGGAGACCAGCAAAAGGAAAGAAATATCTGGATGTGCTCCCCAGCAAGTCTAACAGCTCAGCAATGGAATTCAACAAGAAAATGGGGGCAATTGGCACTGCAGGTATGGGCAACACTTTAGCATCTTGCAGTAAGGCAGAAAAATTATCTACTAAATTCCCAAAGGGCATGGAAATACCTGAATTCAAAGGGAGCATGAGCCAGGAATCAGTAGCTGCAGAAATCAACAGAGAATTAAAAGCTGTACCTCTCCAGAAATGTAACACTTCAGAAATGCCTGATCTCACAAGATATAAAATTGCAATAGCACATGAAGATAGAACTAGTGGAACCAAACATTGGCTAGCATACAAGCAATCGGGGGAGTTCCCCACCATCAGACTACCAGTTGATGTGCAACTAAGGGAGAAAACTTACAGGAACATAGTAAGCAGTCAGGCACTGTGGACGCAGGATTCATTTCAAATCAATAGCAAAGACTTCGGAGACTTTCTTGTGATCACATGTAACAGAAGCTCCATGGGAAAACCCAGTGCAGAATTGAACTGGTTTGATGCTGACACCCTTCGAAGTAGGGGAAAAATTGTTCCTGAATGACTACACTCAACATCCTTTCATGGAACGTGCAGGGCATGAGCACGAGAGACACTAGGGTTACTAAAGTTGATAGGCTCAAACTGCACTTGAAAGAGATCCAAGCAGAACTAGGTCCTCTTGACCTAATAGCAGTACAAGAAACAAAAATATTGGACATGTATGAGAGGAGAAAAATTGCTGCAGGAAAACATTTCTGGAACCCTGCCACTATAGCAGATGTGAGAGCAGGGGGAGGCACAGTTATGGTGATTGGACCTAAGTGGGAATCACTTATACTTAGTCATCAGATATTGTACCCAGGAAGGGCTCACTTGCTAATAATGAAACATGGAAGGGATAAGCTGGGATTCTTAAATGTGTATGCTCCCAATTACCCGAACCAAAGAGCAGTGATGTGGGAAACCATCCTCCCACTAATACCACAAGATCTGCAAGGCCTAATGATGTTAGGAGATTTCAACATGCTGGAGGACCTACAAGACAGATTGGGGGGCAGCTCTGACTTACTGGTGACAGAAGAAGAGAAGGATCTGTGGCTAGAACTCACACTTGACAATGGCCTATCTGATTGCTACCTCCACGAGGGATTTGCTCCCCACTTCCCTGCATTTACCTGGATCTCAGATGCCCACCCAATTCAGGAAAGGCTGGATAGGATGTATGCCTCAGACTGGTTCTTAAGCAAAGGAGGAGCACTGCAGGTCAAACAAGGCTATCAGAACTTTTCAGACCACAGGCCTCTCATCTACCACAGCAGACTTGGCAATACAGGAGGGCAAAGGAGACAGGCAGCCATTCGACACTCAGTTGCAACAGACCTCGAACTTCAGAATTGTATGAGAGAAAGCTGGGAACTCAACCCAGACCAAGGGCTTGTAATGCTCCTCCAGGGGGCTTCAGAGAAAGGGAGACAAATGCAAAAAACTCTAAAGAGTAAACTGTTTGGAAAAATTGCAGCCTTGAGGAACAACTTAAATGCAGCCACAAACCTTGCAGAGAGGCAATATAACAACATGTGGGCAAGAGGCCAAGTGGCAATGCTAAAGGAGGAAATTGAAAGACTGGAAAGGGAAAAAATCATCAATTATTTTGAAAAAAGCAATGTGGCATGGCTGTTGAATGAGAGAAAACTTACACATGCTCATTATGTGGCCCTGAAAGGCAGATCTTCATCTCCACCTATCCTGGGCCTGAAAGATCCAACACAAGTGTTAAAGACAAAGCAAGATGAGATTCAGAGCTTGGTCACAGAATATTATAAAAAAGTCTTTGAAGCAATCCCTATGGACCATAACAGACGCTCGGCCATTGACAAAGTGCTCGGCAAGGTACCAACAATTGTCAAGGAGGACATGAATCAGGAGCTAGACAAACCTTTTACCTCAGAAGAACTCAAAGGAGCCCTGCTCGAGCTAAATGAAGATAAGACTCCAGGACTGGATGGGCTCCCACCATCATTCTTCATGTGGGCCTCAAAAGGTCTCTCTCTCCCAGCGCGAGTAACAGTGATAAATAGCATCAACTTGGGTGCACTATGGTATCTGACCAGTGGTTGGGTTGTAAAAGAAAAATTTCTAAGTGAAATAACCAGATGCATCAGAGTATACCTATGGAGGGGAAAGAGAGAAGAGACTAACCCAGCAGCAAAAGTTGGTTGGGCAAATATCATCCTCCCTAAGAAAGCAGGGGGTCTAGGAGTAATAGATCCCTCAAAGCAAGCAAAAGCTCTAGTTTTTAAGCTTTTCATCAGAGCCTTTTCCCCGGGCAGACAACCCTGGAAAATATTGCTGAGACACATGCTATTGAAAGCTAGACCTGACAGAAAAAAGGGAGCCAACTGGGAGGCAGATCCCCTCTGGATATATGCAGCATGCCCCCTAAAAGCCAAGGGTCTCCAAGGATTTTCACAAGGGCTATTCAACCAATGGAAATGCTTCAAGCCCTTTCTAGTGGAAACGGAGCATGTTACATCAGATAAATTCAGTAAGCAACTCTTATACCACAACCCCAGGATCAAATTCAGAGGTCAAATCCTGGGGGAAGATCAACAAAAAGCAGGTTGGAGATGGTTACATAGTAAAGGCATAAGACTGGTCGAAGATCTAGACAGGATAATCATGCCAACCAGAAGTGAGACCATTCAAAGAGTCACACAAACATTGGGTCACTGCCCAAGAAAAAGGATAATCAATGACATAGAGATCCTAATGCATGCAGTCAAAGAAGGATGGGCAGAAATAGCATTTAGGAATGCCACACAATTTGAAAGATGGAGCTGTTCCACTGCAAGAGATATTAACAATAACAAAACTGTGTGGTACATACCTGACCCTGCTGACAACAAGGGATTCAAACTACAGATGGACAACAATGGGATCATTCACATAAGAACAGCCCCAGAGATGGAGGACCTGCCAGTAAATCTGGATATGCACAGAAACATGGAAAAAATCAGAGTCATAGACCTTCAAGGTAAATCTATGCATACAGATCCATTTATAAGAAAGGGGCAGTACATAAACCTACATGTATTCAGGAACTGCCCTTCAAAGCAATTGGATTGGGACCCCAAGCAGTGGCACTGGAAGTTTGGAGAAGCTGACCAATACGACTTCTTCGCTTATACACCAAAAATAGGAAGAATTATGCTGGCCACTGCAGACAACGAAATTTCAAAGCTTTTTAGCAAAGCAAATGCATGGGGTATTGATGAGCCACTGAAAAGGAAAAACATGATGAAACTCATCTGGAACTCTCCATTCAAGCCAAGGTGAAACACCTGCTGTGGCTTCTAGCTAACTTAAGTGCAATCCCCAGATTATTTGTGAGGGGTAATCCACCTGGCTTCTTTAACTGCAACTGGTGTGGCACACCAGCATCTCAGAAACATGTGTTTTGGGCTTGCCCCCAAGTGGAAAGCATCTGGAAAAAAACCATTTTATTACTTCACAAGCTAACAGTGGTAAGTTCAGTTAACAGATTCACCTGGCACATGGTCTTAACGGGAATGGTGGAGGATGAAACGCCATACACACAGCCTCCAACTGGATGGATGTGGGAGGGGATAAATCTCCCAATCCTCACTGTAACAGAAGGCCCCTATCAGATTAAGGGAATCCCAGAGGTCCAAGAGGTATGGAATATCTTGAGAGCCCACGCAGTATGGAGCATATGGAGACAATACACAGTCAAACTTTTTGAAGAAAGGGACCTCCAGTTCAATCTCATGCTAGTGGAAATGTGGACCAACATAGTGGCCACACTTGCTGCTCACCACAAATGGATCCTGCAAAAACTAGGTAATAGAGAAAAAGTTGAGGAGGAAGCACTCAAATGGATAGAAATCTGGAGCCCCACCTTTGTAACAGAGAGAGAACCGGAGCCAGCCTGGAAATGGGCACCTCCGGCATGGTTTCTGGCCTAATAAAGAGGCAGATCTGGAGCTCAGGTTCCTTGTGGCTCTCCACAACATCATCTTAAGCCCCTGAACTCCAAGGGTTAACCCCCCTGCAAGATCCGAGACACACCACCAGTGAAAGAATGGAAGAAAATAAGAAATGGTAAGTCACAGCGCCTGTAAGAAGCTTCAAGTATAATCAGTCTTCCTCCAGCAGGCCGGCAAGAATATCAGTGAAAAACAGAGAGGAAGCAAACTCTGCTTAGCCCATTTGGGGCTATTTTATAATCCATACCTGTGGGGATGCTGGTGGTACGAAGCCCCGCATCTGCTGCCACGTGTAGCTTCTATCCCGATGCATGATGCATGTTTTTGCCTGGGCCTGCTTGTTTCCTATTCATGCATGTCAGTCCTTGTTGCATGTGTGTCTTTTTCAGCTATTTAAATAGGGCTAGGTCCCTTGCCTTTTTGTTCGTTCAGCTAAGGGGTTTAGCTAGCTGCAGCTCGTTCTGGCGCTGCTCTTGAGGCGCTTTTTGTTGTTCTTTCTTTTTTGCTATAGATCTAAGGATGGCTCCTTCTATGTTTGTCCAGGCTTGTTTCAAGTCGTTTTCCTCTGTTCCTTCCTGTGTTATTGTTTCCTTGAGCTAGTTACATCTCTTTCAAAGTTTTGGTTCTGGTTGGTTATGTTTATTTAGTTCTTCCATTATGTATGTTGCTCTCCTCGTTTTCCTTCGGGTATTCAGGCTGTCCTAATCCTAACTTGTGCTCCAGTGCGTTTTTGTGGTCTTGCAGGCTTCCCCTCCTTCCCCCCCCCCCTCCTCCTCCTCCTCTCATCTAATTGTTCCTTTAAGTGGTTGATGTTCCCTCTTGCATAGCATTTCTGTGTAGTTCTCTTCTTCTTCAGTCTCTCTTTCTCTTATGCTTTATTCGCTTATTTCTTTCTCCCTCTTGGGTTGATTTGTTTGGTTTTAGTTTTTGTTTTAAGTTTCGGGCTTGTTTTCTTATATAGCTGGCTGCCTCTTCTAAGTAGTGGGCCACTCCAAGTCAGCCCCTCCTCTCCTCCTTTAGGCTTGGACCACTTTCCATTTTTTGCCTAGCTGCCCCTACTCCCATCCCATCCATTCTCTTCGCATATGCGCCAAGGGGTAAGATTCTGGTAAGGGGTTGCTTGGCCCTATCATCTTCACCTCTTTAGCCAAGCACCCCATCTAGTTGACGGTTTATATAAATGTTTCCTATAGCTCAGCTGTGATAGAAAGAAAAAAGTAAGAAAAATAGCAGGAAAAAAGCATTGTGGGAAAAAAAAAAAAAAAAAAAAAAGCGAAAAAGTGAAAATTCAAAAAAGAAAAAAGGGAAGATTTTGTATTTGGATTATAAAAGGTTTTTTGAAGGCTATGGCATATAGTTCCATGGTATGTTTGACCAAGTTCCTTCCCCCTTGCGCGCAATCTCCCACCCCCCTCCCCCCATAGCTCCGCATCCACCTCCGCATCCACCTCCACCATTTGACCCTCCACCATTTTGTCCTCCACCTACCCTAGAGGAAGTAGGATCAGTAGGGCATCTATGCCTTGTGACCTTCGTCTAAAGATATGAGAGTGGGATTGCCCTTTGGTGGGGCCCTACACAACTTAGAGTAAGCTGCAAGTTTTTTTCCTTGCTCTCTTGTTCTTTTCCTTTGCTTTTTTCTCTTTTTCTTATTTTCTTTATCTCTTTTCTTTTCTTTCTCTTTGCCTTAAGGGTTTGCTAGTCTTTAGGCTGTTTTTTTTCCTTTTTTCGTGTGCTCGGTCCCTAGGCAAAAAGAGGGGGGGGCAACACAGTTGTGTGTTTAAAACTGCCTAAGTGGGGCTTCACCCCCCTAATGGGTACACGCAATGTTGCCCCCTCTAACTTGATAGTGTTCCTCATTAAAATTGCCCATGGGGATGGGTTGAGGCACACGTGGCAGACATAGTGTTTAGCGGAGCATGCCCCAAGGGTGCGCTGCCGACACGTCCACCACGCATCATTTTTTGCCTAGGATTGGTCGGTTGTTTTTTCCTCTCTCCTGCATGCATGCGAAAAAAAAAAAAAAAAAAAAAAAATTAAATCAACAATAATCCCTTGCCGCCCCCCTTCTCTTCTGCCCTTTCAGCTCTCGATGTCAGGATAGTGGTTCAAAGGTGGTGACTTGGCTTGGCTTTTCAGAGGGGGAAGGTCCCACTTCCTCTGACCTCCTGTACGGGAGGAATATATGGGACCATTAGGGTCCGATGTGGTATGGAAATGATTACACTTCACCCTTCTAGCGTCCTGAGTAGTCAGTCCTAGGTCCCCTAGTGTCTTGACTGCTTCTTGGATGTGATGGACCTATGTTTAGTTAGGAGCATGTAGAGGCCCAGTGTAACCCTCTCTAGAGAGGTGTCTCCCTCTTCTCCTATCACTTTGGGTAGTTGCTGTCTTACTCTAGTGTTGCATAGATACAGCTGTGTGTCTGATGTTCCTCCCTAGAGTAGTGTTTTGTCTGTGGTTTCAGGATGCATTCAGTCGTGAGTGTTGCATAGATGTGCTTGTGGCATAGTCTGATGTTCTTCCCTCGTCGGTTGTAGTCCTCCTCTGGTCTTCTTCTGGTTTATTGGTTTGGAGTAGTTTGGTCGTAGTAGCTTCATGTTTACATTTCGTATACTCAGGACCATGCTAGCTCATTTTGGGTTCATATATGACTCCTCTTACCACATCGAACCCTAATTCCGATGGTGGCCCTCTCACTTGGTTAAGGTTTGGGGCTGTTGTCCCACTTGGTTAGGTTCAATTCCATGAAACCCCATGAAATCGAACCCTAATTCCGGATTCCTCTTAGCGCCTTGGAGGAGGGCGCCCACCTTGGGCGCCCTCCCTCCAACTTTTGTGTTTTTTCAGCCCAGTTCTTCCTCGATCCTTGCTGTTTTCCCTGAAGATCTTGACCTGCAGCAGCCGGATTTGGATGCCCCTCCTCATGACCGATCCGGAGAACCCATTTTCATGGGATTTGAGCGAGTATTTCTCAAGTTATGGGGATTTGAAGTTTCGGGGCTGTTTGGGGCTGTTGCAGCAGGCCAAGAGCTCGGTTTTGAGCAGATTTGTGGATGGAAGAGCCATATTTGGCATGAAGAAGAGGGATAGAAGCTTCAAGGAGGCGCCCATGCCAAGTAATCTTCATTTTTGGGCTCTATTTTCGGATTTGGAGGAGCCGGGAGCCATTTCTTTGCCATCTAACGAGTTTTGTAAGTCCCATTAGCCAAGAATGAGTTCGGGAGCACTCATGGGCTGTTTTGGGCAGTTTGGGGAAGCTTTGAAGTTAGAAGAAGGCATCCGGGTTTGAAGGATTCGAGTTTGGAGTGCATTGGTGAAGTCAAAAGCATGGTGGGCTGTTTTCTTGCGGGTTCTTGGGTCCTAAAGCTACAAAATCAGGTTGGTTCTTGGTCTTTCTAGAAATTTCAGCTT
>JAANSK020291090.1:0-10471 GCA_011763485.2 Isoetes engelmannii
CCAAGCTTCAGGAATGAATGCTAAGAATGCAGTACTCTGAATTCAGTAACTTTGAATGCAATCAAATGCTAAGAATGTTAAGAATGCTAAGCTAATTTGAAGATGCACCTGGCGGAATGCACCTTCCGATACACCTGGCGGAATACAGATCGGAATGCAGCTGGTGGAACCTGGCGGAGACCACTGATGCGCCTTCTGATCGGAATCCGCTGTTCTTGGAATGGTATCCCGATAAGGGTTAAAGCTATGGTATTCCGCTGTTTCCGTGACAATTTCGGATTTAGTTAATTTAATGCCCAGTTATGTCCGCTTCTTTATTTACCCCCAATTTACCACCTCTTACCCCCCATTCTCCACGTGGAGAACGCGTGGAGATGGGGAAGGAGAATGTCTTATTTTTTTGTAGTGTCTATTGTTTTCCTTAAAGATACTTTGTCGAGCCTGTTCTTTCCCTCTAAACCCTGCGAAGATCAAAGCTGGAAATGTTGAAACATTGCACCAAAATCAAAGAACTTTAGCAAAATGAAATATGATATCCTTACCCGGAGACATCATAGAAGGAGAAGCAATCGGGCTTGCCTCCATCGGAGTAGAAGGTTGGGAATCTTCATATGTTGTGTCAAGCATTGGAGGTATTCAAGCACACAGTGACTGCACGAAACGTGGTTCAGGCATCTCATTCGGAAACCTCCCCAACAAAAAAATCGATCATTGGCGCTGAATCTATCAATGAAATTGTCGTCACCCCATCCAAGCATATGCACGAGCCTGCTGAAGCTTAATTATGGTGATGTCGGTGGCGCCATAGCAAACATGGTGTCTTCCGCAAACATGCCCCATACTTTTTAACTTTTTTTTTTTAACCATTTGGATGAAGCGCAGTTCATCTCCGACCATCCAATGGGCGTGATAACACACGATGCCTGAAATCGACGAAAGACAACCATCTTGCCTCACGCCTCTTAACACAGAAGCCGTTCGATTCATGCCTGCCGAAGCTTGGCTATGGCGATGTTAGTGGTGCCATAGCCACCGGCCTAACCTTCTTCTGCAAACATGCCCCATACTTTTTAACTTTTTTTTTTTAACTATTTGGATGAAGCGCAGTTCATCTCCGACCATCCAATGGGCGTGATAACGCACGACGCCTGAAATCGACGGAAGACACCATCTTGCCTCACACCTCTTAACACGGATGCACAAAAGAGATAAGCCGTCCGATTGTGAATCAGACGGCTGAGAACAAAATATGCCTTCAACCCACCACGAAAAACCAAGGTTTGCCCTTCGGGCAACCCAAAAACCTTGAAATTATCCTGACTACTGTGCTAAATAAAAGTTGTATAACTTCTGCTTGCTGACATGTTACAAACTCAGCCTGCTTGCCGACCTGGGAGAAGAAAAACAGTAAACAACTCGAGAGAAATCGAACCTCTCGCCCATATGGCCTTCATCAGAAGCTTCTCAACAAGACAAAAGCAAAAAGAAAAATGGAGGCTTTCAAAGATACGATTGTCGTACTGGCTCTTTCAGAACCAGCTTTCAATGTAGATTCTTTAAATGTATCGGCTCCTCTTCCGAAAACCTCAACAAATTAGGGCAAGATACCCCTATTTATTTGCAAAATTGTAAAAATGCCCCTGTTTTAAGGGTAGTTTTAATAAAACGGCCATAATTTTTTCATGATGGTCCAAATAAGAATGTGTCCTTCAGATGAATTGTAGAAAAGATGTTATATTTCCACCAAAGCTAAAATCACCTGAATCGGTGTGACGTACCCAACTCGTATACGATGCCCCCACCGTATATGAACTGGATCATTTCCCCCTGCTAGCCAACATGCCAACAAGGGGTCGTCCGCCTGACACAGAATCCTTGATGGTGAGCAAGGATCTGTGTGGGAGGACCGGACGTGCCATTGACCCGTCTCTCTCGGGATCCACCTAGAAATGCGGAAGCGAGAAACACACATAAGAACAATGAATAATAGATAAAAACAGTTACCACCTCGAAGGGTGGTATCCACCATAGTACCTGCAATCACATACATCATAACGAAATGGAGATCCTACCCAAGGCTCGGACTCATGGTATGACTGAGGCTTGGTCTCCAGAGATCAGTGCAGACAGAATAATGACAACAGAGTTGGCTGGCAATAGAACATGGCCGTCGGGTTTTCCACTCCATCCGCCCCTCCTGTGCATACTTTGCATATAGGTTGATGATCTTCGAAGTTTGACTATAGTTTGCCGGGCATAGCCAGAGGGGCTATTACTAGCTTGCATCTCCCCAGTCCCGATGAGACATGTAAGGGGATTATTCCCCCTCCAGATAACCTATGCCATAGCAGGCAGACTAGAGGACTCCAACTATCCGTACTCGACTGAACCCAATTGAAGGGGGGTTACAACCATCCTCAGGCTTGGAACACATCCAACTGCAAGGCAAGACTGCTTATAATGGGTGTCGAACCTATACTCAAAGCACACTCAGTCCCTGCAGTATTAAGCCTAGTCTGCAGTGCTCCTCGGTAGGCCTTACACACCAGAGGGAGCTAACTACTGTGGGACATAGCCACCTTTATGATTCGGTCTGACCCCTAGGAACTCAACACAGGCAGGCTACTATGCACAAGCTGCAATTACTGGGAATTAATTGGGACTAATCCTATGATCATGATACAACATAAGGCTAGGGTCTCTACCCCCCTTTCCAATACACAAGAGGCAGCAATACATCATAGACAACCATCATCATCAAAGCAATAGAAACAATTCTGATATAACATAGCAGAATTGATACATGATACATAACAGAAAGTGAGACATGAACATCCATGACATACACATACATAATCAGCATTCATTAGCCAGTTCGCTATTGGGCAAGAATGACTAATGAAGAGGGAGAACTTTGCATGGAGGCGCAGGTGAGAACGCCAGAAGCGGTGGTGGAGGTCGGGTGTTGAGGATGGTTCCCGGGGATCGATAGCCATGGCCCCTGCGCGTTCTGATTTGCAGCCTAGGGCTGCGGGATCACCTGATGTGCATGGCCTGGGCTTAAAGCCCAGAGAGATGGCGCAGAGACGAACTTCTGGAGGAGCCTTGCCTGGTTCTAAGGCTTAAGACCAGCCTTTTCAAGGCGTGGACGAATCAACCCAGGCTGGGCAGTGGGAAGCGATGTAGGTAAAAGATAACTTGCAGATGGATGGGACCCCGGATCTGCCTTCCCAGGGTCTGGGAGAGGCAACACAGGTCAGTGCACAGTTCGGTTTGCTGAATAGAGAAAGAAAAATGCAGGTAGAAGATGGCCTGCAAATGGATGGTACCCCGGATCTGCCTTCCCAGGATCTGGGAGAGGCAACACAGGTCGGTGCACAGGTCCGTTTGCTGCAGTCCGCTGTGGTGGAGGCTGCACAGGCCGAATTCCAGCGAATTGGAGGCTGGTGCAGACCGCTTTGGTAGAGAGGCTGCCCAGCCCAGAACACAGCAGATTGGCAGATTAGCTGTGGGGCATTTTTTGGATGAGGAAGCTTCTTCCCAGGGTATGGGAGCCCAACAGGCTCGTGTTTCTCTGGATGGGGTGCAGGCTGAGAAGCGCCTATTGACGGAGATGCGAAGTATTCTTGAAACTCCTTCAATTGAGCGGTATGTTTCTGTTTCGTCCTCTCAATTTGCTTCCACTCCAGTAGGTGATTGTGTTCTAGAAACACCGCTGTCTATTCCATCAAGTATGCCACCCTTGGAGACGGCTTCTGCTGCAATTGAGGATTCTTGCCGAGGTCCGGTTTGTGGGCCTGCTGTGATTTCGGCAGGGATCTCAAAGGAGAGGGTGCAAGGATGTGTCTTTTCCACCTGGTGTGGCTGTGGATGCATCCCAGGAAGCTAGGGCTGTTGCCCCTACCCCTATTTGCTCTGCTTGGGGGGGAAGGGATACCATATCCCGTGTCACGGGACCGGGTTTCTCTGATTGGATCAAGAGGAAGGCACCAGAGCACAAGGCAGCTCGGGTTGAGGAAGCTCTCAAATTTGTGGATGAGCGTCATTCTGAGGACTTGAAGGCGTTGCTTCCGGACAATTCCTGGATTGATATTAATCATGAGCGTCATGTTCAAACCATTGAGAATCTGGTCTCCTTTGCGGTGTTGGGTTTCTTTACAGGTTATATTCTTGATACCCGCCAGTTTAGTGCGTGGCTTGCAGGACATTTGAAGCGGCTTCGCTTGCCGAGGTATCAGTTTTTGAAATTCTTGCCCAATAACTTCTTTATCATTATGTTGAGGCGGAATCCTCAGTACGCCAACTGGTGAGCCGGGGGGTGGATACTCTCGGGGATGCATATGTGCGCTATCAATATTACACTCCGGGTATGTCTACCAGCTCCTTGATGGCTGTTAAGATCCATGCTGGTTTCAGATTGTGGATCTCCCGCCGGACATGATGGTGCCGGACATGACGGTTTGGGTGTTCATTTGGCGCACTCTATTGTTTAAGTTCCTAAGATTTGTTTGGCTATGCCTGCTTTGCAGCATCTGCCTACTTCTCTTCCTGTGCACAGTGGCTCTTGGCATTTTGTTTTTAGATTGAAGATTTTGAATGGCGCAGAAATCCAGCGTATCTTTCCTTCCATTGAGTTGCCTGGTGATGTGGTTACAGACGGGTGTCTGGAAGTGGAGGCAGATGGCGGTGGGCTTGCAGACATGTGTCAGGAAGTGGAAGAGGCAGGTGGTGGTGGGCTTGCAGACATGTGTCAGGAAGTGGAGGCTGGTGGGGGTGGCTCGGTAATGGGCCGTGGTGGTTTGGTTGGGGGCCGTGGGGGTTTTGTTGGCCGTGGTGGCTTCATGAGGAGGCTTGCAGACAGGCGTCCGGAAGTGGAGGGTGGTGGTGGAGGCCTAGGAATGGGCCATGGTGGTTTTGTTGGGAGTCGTGGAGGTTCTATTGGCCGTGGTGGCTTCGTTGTGGGTCGCCGGGGTGCGGGTAAGGTTACAGATGAGTGTCAATAAGTGGAGGCAGGTGGTGGTGATGGTAGGCTTTTACAGACTCCATCAGGTGGTCATCGGGGCTATGGGGAGGCGGATGCAGCAGGGGGGTATGTACCTGGTGGTGAGGTCCGTGACGCTGGTGGCGGGTCTCCTTCTGAGGGGGAGGCCAGGCAGCAGGTCGGGCAGCTGGTGGGTGGGGGAGCACGCCGTATGTCTTGGGCTGCTGAGGTGGAGCATGTTGGTGCCATTAACCCTTTGGCCCTGGATGATGGTTTAGAGGAGTTGGATGCCTGGGGGTTTCACCTATTGTAATGGGGATACGCCATGTGCGTTAATGGGGTCACGAAAACCCCTCCGTATACGCCTTATCCAGGGTTCAAAAAAACCCTTGTCGTATGCAAATTACACTAGATTACCCCTCAAAAACCCCTTAATCCCGTATGTATACGTACGGTTTAAGTCCAAAAAAACCCACCCCAATTAATGCACATGGTATATACGTCCTAAACTATGTGAAACCCCCGGGGTTGGATGGCCTGGCGGACAGGCATGCGGGGGTCCCTCCTTCTTCTCCGGGATGAATAGTTCGATTCTGAGTTGGAATGTGCGGGGCGTGCTGTCCTCTAGCAGCAAGATGGCTCATATCTCTTTGGCACTGCGGCAGATGCGCCCTGCCATTGTTTGTCTACAGGAGCACAAGTGTCATAGGGGGGATATGTCCCGTTTTCTGGATATGGTGGGTCGCCAGTTAGCTGCGGTTGCTTCTTCTTCAGGGTGGACTAGTGCGGATACCCTGATTGCGTGGAGGATAGATGTGCATGTCACATATTCTGCAGCTGATAAGTTTGGTCGCTGGACGATCGTTAAGTGGTTAAAGGGTGGTCAGGAGTGGGGGATTGTTAATGTGTATGCGCCGCATCAGCCGTCTCGACGGGGTGCGTTATGGGCCACTATCAGGCATAAGCTGCGAAGCCTTGGGGACTTGCAGGTTGCGTGGTTGCTTTTAGGGGACTTCAATATGGTGAAGAGAGTATCGGATTGCACTGGCCCTGGCACGCAGGTGGTACAGGGCTTTGAGAAGGATCAGTAGTTACGTCTGATGCAGGATGTGGCTATGGTGGAGGTTCCAGGTGATTTGTCTTTCACCTACTGTAATCGGCAGATTGGGGCAGGCCGTGTGTATGCGAGGCATGATCGGTGTTATGGTTCTCCTGTTGCTTTGAATGGTGCACCTTCTTTGCGCAGGCAGAATATTTTAGCCTCCTCGGTCTCTGACCACTACCCTCAATTGGTGTCTGGGCAAGGTGGTGTTATTCCTCGGCCCTCTCGGACGGTGTTTCGTTTGAACACCCGGCTATTGCAGGACGTGGAATTCTCGGCGCAGTGCCAGGATGTGTGGTTGGACACTTTCGCCTCTCAGGGTGGTATGGCGGGCATGGTGGTGGCTCTTGCTAGAGTGAAGCGCTTTGCTAAGGAGTTTGGGAGGCAGCGAGTGTAGCAGGAGCGGCAGGAGCTGCATGCCCTCTATCAGGAGTTGGAGAGGATTCGAGCACACCCTACGGATGGCGTCAGGGAGAATGCTGTGCTACAGCGTATCAGTGCCTTGGAGCAGGTTAGGTCCGGGAGGCGCGTGTGAAAGCAGGTCTCACCTGGTTGAAGGAAGGGGATACGAGTTCATCTGTATTCTTTCGGGCTGCCAGGCAGAGGTGTTATACGACATCTATGGCATCTCTTGCCTTGCCCGATGGTCGGACGTTGGAGGACCCTGCTGAGTTGCGGAGGTATGTGCACGCCCATTTCTCCAGGTTTTTTACGCAGCGTGCGCTGCCCTATGAGCAGGAGATGCAGGAGCTTGTTTTGGCGGCTGTCAAGCCTTCCATTTCTTCTCAACAGCGTGAGAGCCTGGAGCAGCAGCTCTCGAGAGAGGATCTTGCCGCGGAATGTATGTGTATGGCTAAGGACAAGTGTCCCGGGCTGGATGTCATTCCTGTTGAGTTCTTTCAGACTTATTGGGAGTGGGCGGGGGAGTCAGTGTACCAACTCTATCTTGAGCTGCTGCAGTCCTCGCAACTTGATCGGATCTTAAATACCGCATGCATCTCCCTCATCTCTAAGGTGAAGCAGCCTTCCACCATTAGTGACTGGAGGTTTATTTCCTTGTTGTCTTCTGTGTACAAGATCATTGCGAAAGCCTTGGCAGAGAAGCTGAAGCCGGTGTTGTCCTCCTTCATCAGCAGGGTTCAATCTGGGTTTGTCCCTGGGAGGAACATTTTGACGAATGTGGCGGCGGCGTATGAAGGCCTGTATTGGGCCAGGAGGACAGGACAAGGCATTGCATACCTGAAGCTAGATTTCGCCAAAGCATATGACAGTGTTCGCTGGGAGTTCTTGTCTGCCATGATGTTGGCTTTAGGCTATGGTGCGCGGTTCACAGAGACCGTTATGAAGCTGCACAGGTCGACCCGAGCTACAGTGGTGTGTCAGGGTGAGCCCTCGGCCTTCTTTTCTTTGGGCAGAGGGGTGCGTCAGGGTTGCCCTCTAGCACCGTTCTTGTTCACGATTGTGGCAGAGGCCTTGTCCCAGTTGCTTCTGGCTGTTGTGGAAGAAGGCGTGGTCGATGGGCTCCAGATGCAGGATGGTGGTCAACAGATCATTAACCAGTTTGCTGATGACACCTTCCTCTTTCTGGTGCCAGAAGAAAGGAATCTGCGGAATGTGAAGGGTCTGCTTGACACCTTCTCTTTGGCCTCGGACATTCTCTTGAATTGGGGAAAGTGCTCTGCATTATGGGCCTTGTTGACTCCGCCTCCCCCTTGCCTGGCACGTTTTCCATGGAAGGTACTCCCAGCAATGCATGTACGAGGTTGCTGGGTATTCCCTTTGGAGGGGATATCTCCATAGGCGGGTCTGGGATGAGATTCTGTAGGGGTTGCAGAAGCATCTCAACTGGTGGAAGGGCAGTAAGCTGTCAATGGCAGGGAGGATCATTGTGGCCAAGTCGGTGCTTTGTAGCACACATGTGTACACGGCATCCGCCATGCTAGCTCCTAAGGGGAAGATGTAGGCATTGGATAGGATGGTCTGAAACTTTGTATGGGGTGGGGATGGTGAGGGGGCGGTGGTTAAGGTGGCGTGGTGGAAGTGTCTCCGCCCCTGGGAGGATGGGGGTTTGGCCATCTTGGATTTAGCATTGCACAACAAGGTGTTGTTCTCCAAGTTTGTGTGGAGCATTCTGCAGGATGGAGCATCCTCACCTGGTGTGGCGCTGTTGTTATAGTCCCTTCGCAACTGCGTGGCATTTGGGAAACCCTCTATTCATGTGGAATTGCCATGGGCATTGCTGTATGGGCTTAAGCCTTTCCCGTATGCATCCCCCTTTCTCACCGGGGTGTTGCGGGCTTGGGATCATGTGCGGGTGCTGTTTCAGCTGGATCATGTCTCAGTGTATCATCACTCCTCGCCCTTCTTGTGGGTTCCTCTGCCTCCGGCGCACTTGCCTCTGGCCGCCACTGTGCACGCCCGGACGCAGGCCCGTTGGAGCCGGGCTGGTGTGCTCACCCTGGAGGACTGGTATTGGGATGGTCAGGTCGCATCATGGAAATTCTTCCGAGTCCGGTTTCGCCTGAGGGCCAGTGACCGGATCCTAGGAATGGTATGTTGGCATTAAATGCTAATGCCAATATACTATATCTGCATGTTAATGGTTCAATGTTAATATATTGGCATGGTCGATGCGCAATATAATGGTTCAATGGGCACGTTGCCCCATGGGGTACTCTACACCGTCTATAGATATACGAGGTACATGATGTATCTACGGCATGTACCAGTGATGTGGCATGTATAATATATGTATTTATATCGTATATTAGTATGGAACGTCACATTCTCCCCCCTTGAATTGATGTCATCGTCGGCATCATGCGTCCGTACCTGCATGACTTACAACAATGCAACAATACTACATGCATATATATTTAACACATTATGAAGGTCAATAAGATATATTTTGACCTTAAAGATCATAATCCGAGTTACAACAATAACATGAAATACGGTTTAAGGCAAAGCCTTATCAAAACATGATTATCACATATCATAGTTTATCAAAATTATCAACAATTACAAAGTTTCATATAACTAAGATATTGTGGCTCTAAATACAACACAACATTATTTGCCACAATTCTTCTCGTGTGACTCCCCCTCCTTCTCCTCAAGATTGCTGGCCTGCAAGTCACACTTTGTTAGCCATTCATTTAATAAATTAAGGTTGGTTGTAGGGAACCACCAAGTCGCATTTGTAAAAAATGGGTCAGATGTCGTTCCCAACTTTTTTTCTGAGGGGCATTTATCGACCCTCAGGGACGTTCGAATCTTTTTGTGTCTAATCCTGGGCTTTGTGGCAGTGCCCAGGGACGTTTAAAAATTTTGTTTAACTTAAATTTGTGGCATCGAAGTTCTCGTCTCGCGAGTCGAGAACCTCAATGTCACGGCCAAAAGCATGAATTGTGATGTGTTAAACATTTTTTTGTAAAGTACAAGTTAACTGAAATGATTGTATTGAGACAACCGACGCCTTATCTAAGAATAGCGAAAACAATGAACATGAAAGATGAAAGAAACGAAAATTGTATTAAATTGAATGCGTCGATTATATAAAGTGTAGGTTTTCTCAACCACTAAATCAATTTACATAGCAGGTTTACCCTGCCAATGAATAAAACACCAGCATTTTACAATGGTTTTAGAGACCATGGGGGTCTGTCAGTTACAATCGTTACTTCTGGATCGAACACGGAATATCGTATAGGATCTACCGGAGGACCTCGTTGATCTAGCCTCCAAGCACGTGAAGCTACCTGAAGGGTATAGAAAGCTTCACGCGGTGGTGCTTCATTTGCAATCGTCTTGCCCGTCCAACCGACCGGATCCCCTTCTAGGTGCATCCTCTCCTCGATTTCAGAGTCAAAAGCATTGATGCCCCAACCTCCATGGATGTGTTGCAGAGCATGCAAGATCCTTCGGGCCTCATGCAACTTATTCATCTTCCACTTAACGTCGGTGGATCGATGCTTCCGATGGTACTTATGCTCCCCATTAAGTCTATCGCACAGCCCTGGTAGAAGGGTGGCTTCATTGGACAGAACGGACTGCATTCCAACCTACAGGACACCAACATCATAATCAACATTGAACGTGCTATTATTAGACAAAGACAAACCGAGGTCACACCATAATTTCCATTAAGACTTTGTACAGATTTCTTACAAAAATATTTTTCTCGACTCGCGAGTCAAGAACGTAGAGTATCTAATCCCCAAAGAACTTTGTATACATTCCTTACAAAAATATTTTTCTCGACTCGAGAAAGCCTGTGAATATCTCATTCCCAAAGATAATTTACAGAAAATAATATACAACGGCGGTTTTATGACTTTGTACCATACAACTTTTCGTCAATGGACTTCATGATCCTGCGATTTTCT
>JAANSK020291101.1:0-10471 GCA_011763485.2 Isoetes engelmannii
ATTATCTACATCCGAACCTAAATCCAGGGCTGATCATTCAGGTTCAGCAAGTTTCTTACCAAGGAATGGCCTGTTACACCCTGTCACATGTCTGCAATGGACGATCCAGATCGTCTGGATCAACAAAGCTGCCGGTTAAGGGTGCAGATTGAATGACTGATACTTCCAAAGAGAAAACCCTTGTGAACAGGGAGTAGAGGCAGTTCGGGCTCATAAATGTTAGTCACGCATGCAGTTCAGAAGCCAAAAGGGTAGGTTTTGTTTCAACAAGGAAGTTCTTGGAGGTCGGGGCCCTATTTTGAAGCTTCAGCTCCCTCAACATCTATGTCAAAATGATTTATGTCGTAATGTAGTTAGGGATGGGAAGAAGCAACGTCGTTGTTTGCCCATTATAGCTTATGGTTCTTGTTGGAGCGGGAAGAACTGGGAGAACGATAGCGCTGAATACCTTTCTGCCAATGTGGTAGATGCAGGTAATGGCTGATCCATCTCGATCTTTATATGGATTTTGCATGCAGACATGGTTATATGAAGTTGTACGGTTTAAGCTTCTTTGTTGCATGTTGAATGTTTGTCAGTGAAACCGTCTTTTTATGACTCTTCCAAATGTTTGTGATGTTGAACTGGAGCATATAAATCCTGCGTTGTATAGGTCTCGTAGTCTAGCCATATTTCTCAAGATTGAATATGATTTTGATCTACAAGTGACTCTGGAAAGGCTGCAGATTTGTTTTTTCTTCTCTCTCCTCATCACCCTGGTTTGTTTTTGTACTTCTAAGCATGCCTGATTGAAGAACAAACAAACCTGATAGTATAGACATCTACTTTGTGTAGCATGGTGCTTAAACAACCACTATACCTGATAAATGTTTATTGTCTATTACCAAAATAAATAAATAAAAGAATTGCAAAAAGGCACGCCAAAAGCCATATATAGAAAATAAAGGAAAGTTCCAAAGTATAATTAACAATATCGTGCATGCTGTGGAGGATTCCAAATTACAAGTAGCATATGTTGTTTGAATACTTTAGATGAGGCATCAACGTTTAAGGTACCAAGGTTTCCTAGTTTTGGAAGGACTTTAGGCACGTTAGGCAATATATCTTTATGGTTGATTTATGTTTAGTTGCTTTACTTTTAGTTGTGGTGTGTTTATAACAAGGTAGGATTTGAGATTGAAATAAAAAATGTATTGTATGCATTTTTAATAGTTCAGAATTTGAAACACATGAAATTGAAACTTGTAAGGCTATTAACTGTCATTGCATAGTTAAGATGGGATTTGAGATTGAAATCAAGATCAAAATTGTATTGTGTGCATTTTTAACAGTTCAACATTTGAAACACATGAGATTGAATTTTGTAAGGCTATTAACTGCCATTGCATGGAGGGTCTAGAAAGAAGTCAATGTTTCCAAAAACTTCTAAAGCAAGCTTGTCATCAAAAGCATATGTTGCCTTTTCGATGGTCATTGGGTTGTTCGTTTTGTGTTCGTGGTTGTATAACTTCATTAACAATTGTCATCATCTGTTGCCCTGAATGTATGTTTAGAGATAGACATTCATCTATGGTCATGTTGTAGCTGTTATGTAGGATGAAAGCTTGGTAGGTCGTGATGCCCTCTAAGACATTTGCAAGGTGTTGCATCCCTTCTTTTTTCTCATGTTGTCATAGTTGGCTTCAACATTCTTTTTTCGTAGGATATGCTTGACAAATTCTATGAAAGGTAATGTTAGTTCATCGGTGTACTTGTTGTGGCAATGTGGTTTGTTTATCTTTCTTACCTTCTGTTGGGTCTTCATTGTTTTCTTGCTTGAAAGCTTTCACTTGCTCTGTTGCTTCTTGTGTGACGCTCTGGAGTTCTGAAACTGTTTGCCAACCTTTTACGTATTTGCTGAGCTCGATTCTGCATATGTTTAAATAAAGCATTGTGGAGTTGTCTAGTGTTTTGGTTGTAGCGTTAGATGATGATGGCATCGCCTTTTTGTTTTGTTGCTGTTTTTTTATATTCATATAATATGTCTTGTAGAACTACAGGTTAATGATATTTTTAGTACTCGTTTAAGTCGAAGAGTTGAAGTTTGTTTGAAGTATTTACCTGGCTAGTGTGTGGGCGTTTCTTTGATGTTTGTTTGTCATTCTTGTTGCTACTGCGCTTGTCGTTGGCCATTTTAGTTCTACAAAGATTAAGAAGTGTAGCTTTTTATTTGTTTTTTATTTTTATTCTATTTTTCTATGTTTTTCTTCTTTGTTTCAAGTGTTTACCTAAACAACCTATGCAAGGCTGTGGTTTGGTATGAAGTCTGTCGCTTGTATTGGGCTCACTACTCCTAATTTCTTGTTTTAACTCTGGAGAACATTACGTAAAGTAGGCCAGGGGAGAATGCTTTCCTGACGATGATGATAGCTATATCCTCTATGGTGCCTCCTTGTGACTAGTGCGGTAATTGCATACGATAAGGCAATTGGAAATGTCTTCTTGTAGAAATGTTTGCCTTCATAGTATTTATGGTCAACTTTGTTTCTCCTTATTTCAATGTATTGTAAGGAGTCATTGATGTTGCATATCACATAATATATTAAGAAGTGTAGCTTTTTATTTGTTTTTTATTTTTATTCTATTTTTCTATGTTTTTCTTCTTTGTTTCAAGTGTTTACCTAAACAACCTATGCAAGGCTGTGGTTTGGTATGAAGTCTGTCGCTTGTATTGGGCTCACTACTCCTAATTTCTTGTTTTAACTCTGGAGAACATTACGTAAAGTAGGCCAGGGGAGAATGCTTTCCTGACGATGATGATAGCTATATCCTCTATGGTGCCTCCTTGTGACTAGTGCGGTAATTGCATACGATAAGGCAATTGGAAATGTCTTCTTGTAGAAATGTTTGCCTTCATAGTATTTATGGTCAACTTTGTTTCTCCTTATTTCAATGTATTGTAAGGAGTCATTGATGTTGCATATCACATAATATATTTGTTATGTGCCTGGATCAATGTTGAGGTATGTTACTATTCTGGCAGTGCCATTTGCTATGGAAGATGCAACATCGATGTTTGTTGTTATGTGACCTTGCAGCCGACGGTGACAAATGGAAGTTCGTGGAATGACGGATCGTCTAACCATGTTTGTAGTGCTTGTTCTTGTAATGCATTAGTTTTGACATTGACAGTCTTCACTTGACTTTGAGGGAATATCTTGTGGACGGTGTATTTGTTGTAGTGCCAAACATCTCCATTGTGAGTGCATAGAATTGTTGTATTTTGGTCGATATAACTATGTGCATCTTCTCTGTCAATGAATTTTTTTCTTAGGGTATTTCTTAGCTCGTCATCTGTGGGTTATCAGACTCGTATGTTGCTTAGGAATTCTACGTATATTGGATCGGATGAGTGTCTGATTGAGTGTTGGAGGTGGTAATTTTTGGCTTGTTGATAGTGAATGGAGTTTAAAAGCAGACATATGCTATATATGAATTTTTCTTGTTTCTTGTGGTGGCAGATTGGTGGAAGTTGGGCATGGTCACCAAATATCAAAATGGCTTTTGTTTGCAGTATTCGTTCTTTTGGTGACATGTGGACTTCTGAGATCTGGCGTAAAACCATGTTTAGTATTAGTATTGTCATCATAGACATTTCGTCGATGATCAGCACATTGAATGTCTTGATATGTTGGTATCTTAAATCTGTTCTTGATATTGTTTGTGGCCCTTGCTTTTTTATTGGTATAGCAAACTGGTGATGGAGTGTGCTAGCTCCGTTGCATATCCTGCAAGCTGCTACTTCCGTTGTTGCTGTCACAATCAATCTCTCTCTCTCTTTTTTCTTTTCTTTTTTTTTCTTTTTGTGAAATGGTTTAGGAGGTGTTTGATCAGGTGTGTTTTTCTAGAACCTGGTGGTCCAGACACTGTATTCCAGATGGATTATGCTTTAAGCATGTGCATATGAAATTTTGTTCATTTGTTATGTTGTTGTGTGGTGTTGTTGGGTGATTTGTTTGTGATGTTATCTCTTCAACTTCATTTTCGTTGTCAATGTTCGGCCTTCAACTTCATTTTCGTTGTCAATGTTCGGCGATGTTATTGGATATTCATATACTGCACTAGAATTTGGGCTTGGTCTTCATGTTCTAAGATGTGGTATTCACCGTAAACACCAATGTATTTCATGATGTCATCTTCATTCGATATCGATCCTCCAATCTTACATTCAAGGAAGTATGAAGACGTGTTGTTGTTGGCAGATATGAGTTGGCTTTCTTGTGTGAATGGTACTTCTTCCAATAGAACATTGTAGAAGAACTCTTCAAAATAATGTAGTGGATGGTAATCGGTGAATCTTACAAAATTAAACTACTAAATTAAACTAAGGGAAAATTACCTAAATGCCCCTATAGTATGTGTATATTACCAAAATGCCCTTGGTATTTAGATTAATTACCAAAATGCCCCCAGTCAATGAAATACAAGTGTAGTTAAATGTGTTTAACTAAATGCCCCTGAATAATTTCGGAATTTACAAGAGTGCCCGTTTACTAGAATGCCTTGCCCTCTTTGATCCATTAAGGAGGCAATCCAAATTTGAGTTGCTGGACATGGAGACCTATAGGACAACTCTAGATCGGGGTTTTATTTCTGAACCGTTGGCTCCAGCTCATGCTTGCAAGTTTTATTTCTCAACAATCAAGTCGAGTGGAAAATTGAATTCCACATCTGTCTTTTAACCCAGAACGCCATCGGATGATTTGCAGACCTGTCGCAACCAATGCATTTGGGCTATTATTGAGCTAGACTGCGTCTGTGTATCTATATTTGCAAAAGTTACGACCCATAAAAATCTTAAAAGGAAAGAAAAAAGAGATGTGGACATGTGGAGTGGAAGTTGGAGCAGATGGATTAGGCCAAAATGTAATCTGGTTTAAACCGCAAAATTATTGTCGGAATGCCGGATTGTGCTGCCCTGTTTGGTTGCAAAATTGTAGTTGAATCGGATTGGATCTGAAATGGAGATTCATGGTGGAATGGCAATACTTTTTTGATGAAGATTTTGCTCAATATTTCAATCCAACAGCCTCCATGTCTAGCAACTTAGATCTACACCAGTTAAGTAGTTCAACCAGAGTTTATCCAGATAAGTTCCTTTCCTCAAATTTGGATTGCCTTCTTCAACGGATAAAAAAGGGCAACCGAGCATTATGGTAAAAGGGCATTCCTGTAAATTCTAAAATAATCCAGGGGCATTTAAGTAAATACATTAAAATACACTTGTATTTCATTGACTGGGGGCATTTTGGGAATTAATCTAAATACCAAGGGCATTTTGGTAATATACACATACTATAGGGGCATTTAGGTAATTTTCCCTTAAACTAAATATCGTCTTATTCCACTACTGTATTTTCGTAGCTGTAAAGTTCATCAAAGTTAATGCTTGGATTGGAGGTTGATCTTTTGTATTGTCTCCAATAGTTTTTGAATGTCAGACCATGTAATGAGTGAATTGCTTAGACTTCAACCTACTTCACATCACATGCATGGTGGAACTTTTAATTCTTTGGATGTTTTAAAGAGGCAAAATGTTTGATTGCTTTTATGATATTTGACTATAGGCATCTTTGCTCAATGTCTTGTTGTATTTCATGGGCGGCTGACAAATAGATTGAATTAGAATGACTGGATTCTATGGTTTATCATGTAGCATAACAAAAATTGGCCTGTCTTTTACAGCCTTACCCGTAATATTAGATATCATAATCAATCTCCAAGACAGTACACCAAATAATACCAATAACAAAGGCATCTGTTACCTCATATGCCAAGCATGTACCAAGTAACTCCTTATGCACTACAACTTTATAGTGGGGACACGTCGCCCTCAAAACACCATATTGGTAATAAGTGATCAAATTGGAAATCATTAGCACATGCACAAGACTAGATGCCTACGACAAGATTGAGTAAACCAAGGACCTCAGGAAAATAAACCCAATTCCCAGTCTCATCATAAGATGCAACAATTAAAAGAATCCAAAATAAGCTTAAATGAACTGAACTAGAAACTTGCACCTACTTCATCGGAGTTGAAAGAGGTCTACAAGTCAGTCATGAAAGAGATGCATGAGAGAAAATATCTAAAATGCAAACAACTGATCAATGAAGGGCTAAAAAATGTGAGAGAAATGGACGAAAATTGTCAAAAAGCCTAGGCAAACAAGAGTATCTAAACAGCTATGCCACACGCCAAACATGATAGAGAATACTCACTACCCAATAAGAGAATAAACAATAAAACAAAAGTGGGAAAGGACAATCAAAACTATACATGCCCATAAGTCCACAGTAATTTGAAATCAGCAGTTAACGCACCTCATACTAGATGGAACTACAAATTGGAAACACACTTATTGCTTACACAATTGTCCAAAACCAAGTAGTTGATCCTCCAAGTACTCGATGACTGTGTAATTACAAACAAATAGAAAGGACCATAAACCCAGCTAAGATAGACAACAAAGGCCTTGAAGATGCAAGCTGAGTCCAAGCTTACTTTCAAAAGGGATATGCAAGGATAATAACATGACAACACTATGGTACAAAAAAGATTGGGCAAATGGTGGGAACTTGTCAAAGGGAAATGAGTTCATTTATAGATCCTTCCAATTCCATGCCTGGTACCACAGATTTGAATGCTTCCATTGCTGGTAGCCGTTCAAAAATATGCCACAGCACAAAAGCTATGCTTTAGGAATGGATTGGAACTTAAACCAACAATGAACAATGTCAAAGAGCAGGCTCATCGGAATCATTTGCATCAAAGTGAAATCAAGCAACTAAGTATGTCAACAAGTAGATTAAAGAACCACTGGCATCAGAGTTAAAATGTCAGCATGACATCACCTATTGAGAATTAAACTAAGCAAAAACTGTTGACACTGCTGCTGTTACAGCTGTTCAAAAAGTGAAACAAAAACAACTTCCAGCCACGAGTTTAACTAAAGGGGAAATGAGAAATGCCCACGAGAGGAACATACTAGCATTTCTAGTTGTGACATCAAAGCTTACGGCCCATCTCAGATTAGAACTAACCTTGAACATGGCTTACCTAGTGCAAAAAAATAAAGCATCATGAACCCCTAACCAAGCGAGAAAAATTAATACACAACATTAACAAACATGATAGAAGGCTACAACTTAGAAAGAATAGGTCCTCATTGCCAACAAACCAGTTGAAAATATTGCACACCTTCTAGAATTATTCAGAAAGCAGACCCATTTCCTATCGAGTACCTAGGCTAAGACCTGCAGGGCACATCAATCCAGAATACAATCTAATATCCACTATCTTACAAATCTGGCCTTTGTGATCCAGCCTCTTGGCATAGGGGGGGAAATGTTGGAAAGGGGGAAAAGGCTGAGAGACACAACCTCAAGAATACTACACCAATGACCAAATGCTCAAAAGTTAAACATAGTAGCACGTAGGTAGAGTCCTAGTCTAAATGTCCTGCAAAAAAATCTGCAAATTTGCCCTTTCTATATACTCTGTTCTAATAACACATACAAATACTTATGGATGATCTCTTAATGCAGCATTGATCTGACGCATAAAAACTCAGATGAAGTGTAGACGATACATTGAATGGCCGTGCAACTCAAAAGGACCAAAACTCATCTGTAATGGATGAAAAAACTAAACATTGATTGGTATATGGACTACTCAGTTTAAACCATAATGTAATCTAAAAATGCTACATGTGCATGCGGGCGATTTATGGATTAGAAACAATTGAGAACAAGATGTTGACACTACATTGAACGGCCATGCAACTCAAGAGGACCAAAACTCATCTGAAATGGATGAAGAAATCTAAACATTGATTGGAATATAGACTGCTCAATTTAAACCGTGATGTATTCCACAAATGCAACATGTGTGTGTGGGTGATTTATGGATTAGAAAGAATTGGGAACAAGATGCATCTGCAATCCACAGGAAAACAACACTCTAAACAGCACTCTAAACAACTAGCAGAAGAAAATATGTCTGTAAAATTGCCACAAGCTGGTAGTAAGACAAAACTCCATGGAAAATACTGAAATGATAGTGCCCTAGATGTTCCAATATGTGAAATCTACATAGCTATAGAAAAAACCTTCCACTTCCATTCACACCTTAAAGCGATTCTAGCCAAAATACTATAAAGATAAGACATAAGGCTCTAATTGGACGGTCCACGAACTGAAGGAAGGAGAAAATAGCAAGACCTACGAGGAACGCGGATGTAAACAATTAAGATGACCAGTAAAATCAAGAGCTTTAGGAGGTTTACACAAGGTTAAGAACAACTACGTCAACGAGTAAAAAGAAAAAGAAAAACAAGAAGAGAATTGCAGTGTCAACTAACATAGCTTGGATACTAGTCTCTGAGCAAAAACAAGAAAACTTCAAATGACATGAGAACATTCGTTGGACTGTCCATGGTTTTTCCTTTGAAGGAACACTCTTGAAGTGCCTATAAATCAAAACACTCCTAAACATTCATCTTTTATTTGTAAAATCTAAGCAGCTACCATGAACAACTAAGCTTGGATCATCTTGCAAACACATCCAGAAGAAAAGCAAGTTGTGGAAACGTTGTCAAGTATGTTAAGTCCTTTGTCAGTTGTACTAGTTCATAAGCAGAGGATCTGTCAAAGAGCATCAACTGAAACTAGAAAGGACAATGTCTTGAAGTTAGAAGAAGTTACATCAGCATTGGCCATGCAGGACAGTGCTATATGCCAAGTTCTATTGGAGGTTTGCATTCCAAATAGGCTATTTGGAGATTATAGAGCCAAGTGTGGTAGTAAGGTAACCAAGTACTGTTGTTTGTTCAATATGATCTGTCTGTGAAGATGGATCTCAACAGCAGGATTCTATTTTATCTTCCTGAAAGCAATGATAAATGAAGTCCAAAATGAAACAGGTTAGGGAAAGTTCAAAATCCTGGTGGATGAAGATCAATTTTATGGTCTTTTCAAAATCGAGGAACGAGGTGCCACTGATTGCAGCTTTTGCAGAATTGACGAGACGATAAGCATGGACAGGAAGGGGCTTATTGGAGAATAGCCTGTTGTATCAAAATTGTGGCCGACCAAGACTGAGGGAAGGCAGATGCATTTAGTTATGGGCAACATTGTAAAATATCTATTGTGCTATGTTGTCAGATGTCTCATTGGGAAAGAAGGCAGATTTTGTGGGGAACTTGAATGGAATATAATTTTCCAGGTCAGTGAGAGGAAATAGCAGCTTCGATCCAAGAGGGGAGCTGGGAATGCAGTAATAATTCCACAGTTTGGAACCCTTTTAAGAAATGGTAGCCTCTAAGGAAGACTTTTTTAAATGCTAGTTCTTCAGGTGCCAATGGTTCAGTATTCACGACATGACAATGGCATTGATTTTCAAGCAGATGTCTCAACTTCTAGAGGCTTAGACTTCAGCTTGGTGGTCTTGGAGCTGGAAATTGAACTGCAAATACAACAGAAGGGGTACCAGACTTGTACAGAACTCATAGATGGTGCAGTTATTCCATGAGATATCATAGCACTGGATTGAAAACAGGTTCCTACAATCCTTGAGTAACTCAAAAGTGAAATGAAAAGAAGGAGAAGCTCTCACCTAAATGGTCCATCTCCGCGGACAAATTCTTCAAAGCATTCAATCCCGTTGAAGGACTTGCAGCGCAAGGCATGGAAGTTTAAGAAACCCTAACATTGCCGCCATATCTTCGTCTGCACAAGAAATACAACTACGGCTCCTTCAATCCTTGAGTAACAGAAAATCAGAAGAAGCGAGAATGAAATGAAGGAAAGCAGAAGTTTTCACCTAAAAATTTCATCTCCGCAGGTCTTTTTCGGGTCCGACAAAGAAAGCATGCAATTACAAACAACAAGCTCGAGCAAGCACTTTGGCGTGGCGCTCCTCGTCTCCGTGGCTATTTTTTAGCCACTTTTTTGTTTTCGTAGCCGTAGATCTTAAGAAAAATAGATCTAACGGCAAAAGCTGAGGCCACATTTTTTTTAACGAGGTGGAGTTGCTCCGTGGATAGCCTAGAATTGCAAGAAAGGTTGTAGGCTTGGTTGGGCTGGCCGCGTGCTAAAAAAGGGAATTGCAAGAAAGGTTGTAGGCTTGGTTGGGCTGGCCGCGTGCTAAAAAAGGGAGAAAAAAGTAGGTTTACGCCTATATCTAAACTATATAACTCTTATAGGCAAGATGCTTTCAGCATATTCTAAACGGGTGAGGATAATATTACCCTGGTTTCGGTGATTCTGGAGGTGTTTTTACCAGCCTCCGAAATCACCCCCATTTTTCGACGGGGTCCGTTCGGGGAGCCCCGTTTTTACCGTACTGACACACATCAGTACCTCTGCATCAATCCTGGCCGTTCGTGATTTCGGCTCATCCTGGCCGTCCGCCTGCCTCCCGTCCTCCGGT
>JAANSK020291112.1:0-10470 GCA_011763485.2 Isoetes engelmannii
CAAACTCTGGAAAGATAGAAGGTCTGCAGAGTCTCAGGTTGTCTTTGTCTTTATGGGCTGAACGCATTTGTCTAATAAGCTATAGACTTATACCATTTGTAGTGAATTGGACAAAAGAAATTGGACTTAATAAAAAAAACTCTTTTGCAGTGAATTGGACAAAAGAAATGTTCGGCCGCCGCGATAAATTTCTTGTAGGATTTAATCTAGGTCTGAATTTGGGTGAAATATTCTCCCATCTCGTTAAGACCTCGTAAAATATATTCTATAGGAATACTATGAAGATCAAGAGTTTAAAGGTGAAAAAATTGCAAGGAGATGTTACACACATAGGCAAGACTAGCCGAGTCAACTTAATAATAGCTTATCCAAGCGAAAATATTTTACTACGTAAACGACGGTTGGGCTGTATTCAGCCCTATCCGCGAATGGGAAGTTGCCATCTGGCAGAGTTTCTTTTTGTGGATCTCACCTGCCGCATTTGCTGGTCGACGTTCTGAGATGCTGGTCGACATTCTGTTTCTTGTTCCGATCCTGCTCTCTGTTCTGAATCAAATCCATCGCTGCCCTTCAAATCTCACAGATCAAGGGCTGAATGCAGCCCAACCGATGTTTTTACATTATGCCAATGGCCCGCTGGGCGACATTCCAGGGCAAACTGGAAAACTGGAGGCGGAGGCCAATTTGACTGCCCTGGAATGTCGCCCAGCGAGTCATTCCCTTATACAGAAAACGGCCCAGCCGAGTCATCTTATTAATAACTTATCCAAGCGAAAATATTTTAGTACAGAAAACGACCCGGCTCGTCACTGGAGATCTGAGCAACAATGCCTTTCGTGGCCCAGTAAGATACGGTCTTGGACCAATTCTCCATTTTCATGACGGGTAACTTAAAGTTAGTGATTTTAAAGGATTTATGTAGTGAGGAAGTTGCGATTATATGGTAAATAAAATTCGAACAACAAAGCCGGAAGAACAGAGCTTAAAGGAGTATAAGAGATCGTGGTCTTATTATTAGAGCTAGCTATGGAGAGGGGAGAAGGCAGCGTCATTGCACCATGGGCATCTGATTTAATTGCTCTTCCACCAAAATTCCACAAACTTCTACGCCCTAGCAGCAGCAGCAACATTTTAAATGGCAACCAGTGCTTTGCAATATCATGTCTAGCAGATTTAATAGCACACACTGTGGAGCTATGGTGGAACGGTGTGTTTCGTCAAGAAACTAGATCTGCCAATGCTGCCGCCGTTGGAAGAGAGCTATTTGGAGTTCTAAATCATGGTCTTCAGCTTGTGGAGCTCTGTGTAAAGCAGGAATGGCCCAAACTAGCCGCTGTTATTTTCGGCGGAGCTGCAGAATTTAGTGAGGTAGTCGACAATGTTAGAAGGTACTCACAAATGCTAAATTTTCTGATAAGTGATGCAGAGTTCGACGAAGAGGAAAGGCCTTTCAAAGCAGCGCTGGTTAGAAGGCTGAGAAATAAGATAGAGCTGGACTGTTGCATGCTGCAGGAGACTCTGAGATGGGGCAGTGAGCATGATAAGCATGTTATGTTACAAGAGCTAAGATTGATTTTGGAGGATAATAGCTTTCGTTCAAAAATACTGCTCAAAATTCCGTCGCCTGTGGCTTCTGCCTTGGTCGCAGTGTTAGACGGAGAAGAAGAGACGGAATCCGGTGAGTCTCTGCCCTGTAAAGCCAATATCGTTTATGGGGATCTCGAAACGAAGACTATATCGTTATTGGGCAGAGGCAATTTTGGAATGGTTCAAAAGGCAGTTTGGTGTGGAGTATTACCTGTTGCGGTTAAGGAATTTGAGTCTGAAGTGGAATTTCAGAAAGAAAAAGGAGTGGTTGATAGTTTTCTCAGGGCTGATTTTCCCCATATTGTGCAGATCCTTGGCCATGTAAGAAAGGAAAATGGCAGACGCTGTCTAGTCTTAGAGCTCATGGACACTGATCTGAAAACTCTGATCGACACCAGGAAGACCAAAAGGGACCCCCATCCTCCGTTTGATCTGGCAGAATCAGTGGATATAATGCTTCAGCTCGCAAAGGGATTGAAGCACCTGCATAGCAATGGCATTATTCATAGAGATCTGAAGCCCCAAAATGTGCTGGTTAAGGAGAACAATTTGGTTATCAAAGTTACAGATTTTGGCACTTCTAAGAAATTCCAGACAGCACAAAATGGGCACACTACACTAAGAGGCACAGTGGAATACATGGCTCCAGAAATGCTAGATGAACAATGTGACTATTACTCAAGAAAGGTAGATGTCTTCAGTTTTGGATTAATTTGTTTTCAAGTTCTTACAGGAAAGGATCTGTACAAAGGCAGGCGGACGCTGGCCCAATTAAAACAACTTCTTAAGGCCGGAGAGAGGCCTGCTTTGCCTGATACCCTTCCTTCTGGCTTTAAGGATTTGCTTCAGCGTTGCTGGGAGTATGAGTCTAATAAACGTCCTAGTTTTTCAGAGATTTGTGATGAACTGTGGCTCATCAAAGAGGAAATTTTGACGAATCAGAAAGCACTGTGGCTTGTGAAAGAAGGTTCGTTTAACAAAAGAAGAGCAAAGTGGCTTCTCAAGGAAGGGTCTTTTTCAAGAGGAGTATCACTGAAAGAGGCCACAATTTGAGGACAATCTTTTTGTTTCTTCATTATCTCTGTGTGCCTCCAATTCAAGTCTTCAAGGTATACTATATGTATACAGTATATATGTATACTTTATGTACAGTAACAGTTACTTTGACTATCAGTCAGCCACCTCATGGTGACATGTCCAAGAGTCATGACTGTCTACAATTCACATAAGAGACTAATTCTGTAACATTATTCTTGTTCGATTCAATACAAAAGCCACCTACATATTTCCACCATCTACTCTCCTCTCTATTTTGATATGGTATCAGATGTTATTACTGTTGGATTGGGTTTGGAAAGCATAGGAATGTGGCGCCTTGCTTGAAGTTGTTGATCGCAGGCTTGGAACTGATTATGATGAAGCACAAATAATTCTGGTTTTATCCCTTGGATTGTTATGTGCCCAGCCTGATCCGAGTATGAGGCCTAACTCCAGAACTTGCAGCCTCATCTTGAATGCAGAAATCCCGCTTCCCGAACTTCCAAGATCAAAACCACTACTGTCTTTTACTTCAACAAGTAACTTAGTGTCTTTAAAAGTTCAGGCAGCTTCGTGTCCAGCAACAATACAACTTCTAGCACCTCCTATCAGCATAGTTACAGTGCTTCTCCAACCCCACTATTGTCAGAAGAATGTTAATGCTTCTATTAATAGGCATGTTATTAAGCTTGTAATGTCTGTACTATTTCATAATTGGCCAAAAATACATTTCATTTGGCTTCTATAGAATAATAAGAACAAGGAGAAACAACAATATAAATATACAACATTCCAGAGCTTATGTTCAGCCACAATCTACTATGGTTCTTCGACCTCTCTTCATTCAACAACGTAGCAAGCTTCAACATTCGCGAAAAAGGAATTAACAACATCATCCTTCCACATTGTTTTGATCTACTAGAAGGGGTTTAGGGAAAATTGTGTGTTTTACGTGAACTATGCTCTGTACAAAACTTTTGGTGGCCCTCACTTGGTTAAGGTTTGGGGCTATTGTCCCACTTGGTTAGGTTTGATTCCATGAAACCAAAACTTTTGTACAGAGTTTCATGGCAAGGTCCTTATTGTTATGTCTTCTTGCCATAGCACGGACTGTGTAAACCCACTAAGTAGATTAAAATAAACAAATCTAATGAGGATCAAATCTACTTCGAATCAATCTCAGCAAAACAGTTAATTAATAGTGCAGATCATGTGAGAACTCGTCAAAACCAAACATGTCGAAATTACATAAGGTCCTTATTGTTATGTCTTCTTGCCATAGCACAGACTGTGTAAACCCACTAAGTAGATTAAAATAAACAAATCTAATGACGATCAAATCTACTTCGAATCAATCTCAGCAAAACAGTTTATTAATAGTGCAGATCATGTGAGAACTCGTCAAAACTAAACATGTCGAAATTACATGCTATTTAAAAGACCTCGAAGGGAACTTTCCAATGCAATAACATCATGTGAGACTGAGTCCTAGATCAAGAGTGATGATAAAAGTTTTACTGCAGGCAAGGAAATTGCAGTATGGACTATGCACCCTTTTAGCTAACTTGGCCAGAAATATGATGTTTTTCAATGGAAACTCAATCAAACATATGAAAATTATGTACCTCCACAAAGATGTCAGAAAGAGCTCTACAATACAGCAGATTCTATCTGTAATAGATTCGTGAAATAGCATAGCTGTTGAGAAAGGCGTACATCTTAGATTTTGGGAGATTTAATATTACACATTAAAAGCACTAATCCCTTCATGCTATAACAACTAGTTGCAGCTGCCAGATCTGTCAAATTTAGTGAATAAATTACAAATGTCATGGCTGTCCATGAACATCATCTCTAGTAAAACCCTGCAAACAGCAAGAATTCATTATTATCAATATTGCAGCAAAACACTGCTGCCACAAATACATCAGGTGGATGGATCATCCTTTGCGGTTTTCTCCAGCTTGTAGTTGTTATCAGGATCACAAGTGATGACAATTTTGCTACAGAAAGCTAAATCCTCTGTAGTGATATGAAGGCGAGTATTGACAGATTTGGTGCCAATATTGGCGAAAAGGGCCAAGCGATAGAAAGTGCCCGCATTGTGGCCAAGGCTAACTGGTACTTCCTCATCTTTCTGAATTGTATACCTGGCTGGTCCATACACATCTCGTTCTCTGTCTTTGAAGAGCACAGTGTGAGGGCTGCTGTTAACAAGCACAACACTTGCTTGGCTGTTTGCTCCTGCTGCATTTTGTGGCGCACCTTCCTTGCCATTTTTTTGCCCCATCTTCGCACCTGATTCTATGAATTCTCGCCCTCTTCCATCCTTATATATAGTCTAAAGTCTACCCATAACATTTCTTCGAACATTGAGCTTGACTTGGTCCTCCATTTATTTATTATTTTTATATTTAGGGGGCTGTACTAATAATGGACCACCTAACGATAGTGGACAAGTGGAAAAAATTGAATACATGTAGCTCACCAAATCTCGGGTGAAAATAATATTACCCTTGTTTGGGTTATTCCATCGCGGTGACTACCTTCCATGGAACCACGAATGCCCACGAACGAGATCCGTTCCTGAGACCCGTTACGGGTACCTGAGACTGTTAGGTGGTAGATCTTAGCCGTCGGTTGGCTAGGGTTATCCTAGTTGTCCATAAGATCCCTTTTGGGAGAATTACCACCGACAAATACTTTCCGAAGGAATCACCTCCCGAAATATCCCACCATACGGAATCACTGTACGAAATATTACACTGGACAGAATCACCATCGGTCCGAAAAATCCCTTCCAGTGGAATCACAAATGTATTATTCCTGGACGGATCCAAGATATTCTATGCGGTGGAATATCCTATTAAAAATTTTAAATTCTAATACTCTGTTCTTCCTGGAGGTATGGAGGTATGACAAGCGCTTCTCTGCGGGTTCACCTGTTCTTCCGGTTATTGGGTCATGCAAATTTGCTGCCCATACTCCGCTGCAAAACTGTCGGCATGCAAGAGGCGCAGGCATGTGACTCCTTTTCTTTGGCTTTTAGTTCTGTGGCTTTTAGCTTTTGGCTTTGAGATCTTTCTAAAACTCTGTTAAAATCTTGTCGGCAGGATGTTTATTTATTCTTAATTAAATGGACGGACGAGATGAATGCCTCGATGATGAAGAATATGCTGAAGAATTGTGACAAACTCAATTATATATGTCTTGATATATAAGCTATTCTATTGGGATTTCCCATTGGTGTTTATTTATGACAATAATATATGGCATTTACATTCGAAGCTACACCAATAGGAAATCCTAGTTTTAGCTATTGCAAAATTGAGAAAGATTTGAGAAGAATTAACATTGGATTATGTATGCCATCGAATTAACATCGGGTTTGAGAAGAAATAATATCGGATTACTAAAATACTCTTCCTATTTAGTAATGTACCATGCACATTCAAAACAATAAAGTAGAACTGGTCCTCTAGACCAAGTATGACGTTCATGTAAGATATAACGTGCAAACCCACCCCTTGCTTAAGCCAGTACACAAAATAATCCAAAGTCCTTGAGAAAAACTAAGGTTTTTGACCTAAGCATAATATAAGACGGCACGAGACCGCAACAAACAAGGAGAATGCAAACAACACTGCAAGCAATGGTCGGCCCAAAAAAGCGTCCTTCTCAAGTCTCATTTTCTTGTCTTGTTTACGTCTTTGTGGAACTTCGTCTATATTGAAGCTTTCACCTTGTTCTTCAATTTTATCAAGGGAATCATGTATTGCCATTATATTTGCCTTCTCATTGCGAATTCCTTGTTCCAACTCTTTCTTAGCTTTTAGCTTGTACCACACCCCAACCATTGTTGTACAAGATGAAAAGAGAGATAGAATCATGGGAATCCAAAAATATCTACACTCGATCCTGGTAGTTTGAGCGACGGCAGTGATGATTACTCCTTGGAAAACAAAATACAAGCCTAATAGTTGGTAAAGCTCATTTGTGGTGCCACCCAAGTTTTCTTCTTTGCGCTCTATACGTTGGACAAGTACTTTCTCTTCCTTCTTCCATCGGTCATGTCGTAATTTTAGCGAAGGATTGCCATCAATTTCAAGTAAGATATCTCGCTGGTTATGAGTGGACATCTGTTGGATTTTGACAAAGTTAAAATTGAATAAGTTGAGTTGCAATTGAAGAAAGAAGAACCTTGGAAATCATATCCATGAAGAATTCATGCTTACTAATTACTGGCATGAGTGGTATAAGGGGCTCTTGTCTTGTGGCCACGAAATCTAAATGTGAACTAAACTTAGACAACTATGTTTCTACCTTTTGGGCCTTCAGTTAAGCTAGACTTTTCTAGCTATACAAAATTTCTTTTGTTCAGTGCAATATCATGGGGTGCAATTGAAGAAAGAAGAACCTTGGAAATCATATCCATGTATAAGTAATTCATGCTTACTAATTACTAGGCTCATTGGTATGCCTTGTCTTGTAGCTAGGAAAACTAAATGTGAACTAAACTTGGCAAGTACCTTGAAATAAGTAGCAAATGCCTTGAAGATGCTCAACTCGACGATGCTCAGTCCCCTGCGATCCCCCTTTTCTTGCCTCCCTTCTGCTCTTCTCCGGCTTTGTAAAGACCTACATTATTTTATCTAAGACCTGGTCAGCATTAATTTTTTTTTTATTTTTTTTAAAGGACGTAAAAAATTATGGTCAGCATTATTTTTACTAAGTTACGACCTAGTCTAGGTGAGCTGTCGTTGTTGTTTGTTTATTTGTTTAAACAGTCCATCGTGAACTGTCGGATCTGGTCAAGCAATGCATGCAGACCAGAGCTTTCCCTTGAGGAAATAAAGTTTGAAGTGCTCTGACTCTAATTCATCCTTGTACAGCTGCTCTCGGATGAATTTCAGAATTCGATGCTCCATTCAATCTTCATTTGCCGGGAGATATCCCAGCTGTGAATGCACGTGAACTGTCGGATATCCCAACTGTTCGATCTAGAACAGTTATTAGCCATAATCTGCTGGTCGCAGTGTGACAAACAGGCTGTAGGCTGAAGAACAAGGCCCAAACAGAGCAGATTTTGAGATTGACTTTTTGCAATGGTTGCAGATGCTGCGCTTAATGGGATTACACCTGCCAGAATGAGGCTTCTCATCATCTTCCTGTCTTCCCAAAACTACGTCCCAAGTCTGGCGGGAGGACTTTCGGTTTACAGCCCCCCCTTCCGGAAAACAGAATCGGAAAACGAGAAATGCAAGAAAAACATGAAGAAAACGTACAAAAACGCAGGAAAAACTGTGCAAAACATAAAAAATGTCACGGGAAAAAGGCTTTTTCGATGGGGGGGCTGTAAACTGAAAACTACCCGTCTGGCGTCATAAGAAGATCCTTCGGATCCTCCTACACAGTCTCAGCCCCTTGCTCTAGCCTCCTCTTGGGATTAATTAAATCTTTCAAAGTCTGGTACTTTTCCGACTTCCAGAGAGCTGGGCATGATTTAGGGAAAACGACCTAAATTAATTTTGTTTATGCATTTTTAAGCATTGCTTGAATACTAGCTTAGTGCATTATTCTTCTTAATAATCTAGAGAGAGACAGAGATAATATAATGCAGTATATTTAATATAAGGAAAATGGTGGGACAAGCTCCAACCCTAGCTTGATATATATCTGTATTCACCACTCTACATAAATGGACAAGACTCTTATATAGACTGCCATGTCACAGCCTAGTGGCACATGACTTGGCAATAGATGATGAGGTGGAGGTTTGACCATATTTATATATATCAACACCCTCCCTCAAACTACAACTTCATCATCCAAAATCATTATGTCCAGGCTCATAAGTGAGCCATCGTTGGGTCCTTCGACATCCCCTTGTTTTCTTCTCAACCATCTTCATTTTATAAACATTTTTTCAAACATCTCATAGTCTTCACTTTGTCCTTTCTCCATCATTCTCCATCTTTCTCCTTCTTGCGGCTACCCTAGCAAAAGCGGCTACCCTAGCGCCTAGCAAAAGCGGCTATCAACCTTGGACTGAATCGCTCCATCAGCAGCTTCCCGTTACCATCCGGCAGACCTTAAACCCAGGTATTTCAAGTATTTTCATTGAAGCCCTTACCAGCCACTACTAGAGAACGGGCTATTTGCGACGTCGGTTTACGACGTATAGCCAACGTCGACGTCGCAAAATGATCGCGCGTCGCAATGACGTCGCTAAGATTTTTCACCATGTCACAGATGCGACGTCCGACGTCGCAATAGAAACGTTGAAGCAGACGTCGCTATGGCCTACGTCGTAACTGCAACGTGTCACGTCGACACTACAACGTGCCACGTCGCAGTCGTTGCAAATGCAATGCCCCGTCGCCCATGCAACATCCTTCGTTGCACTTGCGACGTCGCGTTAAATGTGCAACGTGGCACGTCGTATGTAAAACGTGGCTCGTTGGTAATGCGACGTCGCGTCACAGTTGCAACGACGTACATGTTTTAGGTGCGACGTAACGTCTGATACGTTTTATTTATAGAATCCTAATAAAAACCTGAGGCTTAGTGCTTGGTTTGCACCTGAGAGAACCTTTTCTAATGGATGATAGATCGTATGCACCTTGAATGGGGTGCCTTTGAAAATCGAATACATGTTTATATTTGCCTAAGATACGAGGGTTAGACTAGCATGTGGTCTAAACACATTTTGATTTTTTTACATCCAAACATTTGGATCTTTATACTTTTTGATTTTTTCACATCGAAACGGCAAAGAATAGCAAGGGATATGAAATTCGTCCCATGAACTAGATGAAAGTGGTAGTAGCATCATGCAAAAAGGCACAAAACATGTACATATGCCAGAAAAACAGTTGTTGACTTGGCCACAAATAGGCCAATGTGACCTCTGGGTGTAAAAATGCCAATGGGAGCAAATATCCACCTAGATTATAACATGGTGACCGATAGGGGTCAAAATCTTCCCTCTAAGGAAATTTATTACATGAATATCTGGGCTGTGGCATTCAAGGACTCTTCCCCTATGATGTTGTGGCATGAAAATCATGGCAAATATGCTTACTCCGGATACATACATGTACGTGGTGTTTAGTGTGACATGGTTAGTGATGGATTAACACGGAAATAACAGATGGGGTTGCCCATAAATTCAAGGATGGAATAACGTATGGCATTGCCCATAAACTCAAGACTACATATGTGTAAACTGGTACTAGGATGCCAGCAATGCAGAAATTCTATTTCATTACTTGAGGATGAATCTCATCATATACAAGAACTCACCGAGAAACTACATTGGGTATGAATCTTTGTCATACATTACGTGCAAAGATACCTTGAGATACGGCATGGCCAAAAAATAAGGTATGGCAAATAAGGGTACTTTTTTGAACCATTAGAGGCTCAATACGTAAACCACTGGTACCAGTGGATTTCTGGAAATTATGTTTAAAGTTTTTTTTTTGGTAATTTCAACCTTAACAATTATTTGGCGGCGCCGCTACTGCTCCGCTAGGATAATTTATCTCAACTTACAAAGTTTCAACACAAGTTTATCGAACACAAGTTTATCGAACACAAGTTTACAGCTGAAATTTTCACAGGTTTTCAAAATCATAAAGATCACCAAGATCATCACAGGTTTCCAGGTTTCAAGATCATCAAGATCATCACAAGTTTATCAACATCATATCCTGCTTCTCCTTGTGCTGTTGCCTGTGCCCATTCATAAGTTCCCTCACTTGAAAAGGAGACTTGTTTAGAATATCCTTCAAATTCCCAACTAAGTAGGAATCGAGTTTCTGCTTTCTACGTATGCCATTT
>JAANSK020291123.1:0-10469 GCA_011763485.2 Isoetes engelmannii
ATGGAGCATCAATACAATTTGGAATGGTCCAATTTGTTTGGAGCTGCTATGACAGACATTCATGATCAACCATGCAATTGTGGCTGCAGCTGTGGGGATGGTGATGTAATCTTCAAAAGGGACCTCGTCTGCATTGCAAAAGATAACAAAGGGAGATTTAACATGGCGAAGGCAAAGGACTGTATGTGTGTTTACTGCATATTCTATGAAGAAGTTCGCGGCAAAGCAAGGAAGGATACGTTCAAACCAGAAGCACACTCTGGAGGATTGTTCTGATTCAGTTCAGTAACAAGAGATCTTCACACTGCTGATACTTTCTGTTCTCTCCAGGATAAACTCGAAGCAGGACTTCAGTGGTCTTATTTATCTATTATCTTTTATTGCCTTCTATGGCTTCAAGGTCTAAAACTTTTCCAAGTAGTAGCTTTTTCAAATCTAGTTCTTAGATATTTTAAGACTTCTAGATTTTTTGGATATTCTCAGGGTTAAACTTCCCCTCTCAAAAAGTCTTTTGTAACTTCCACTTATATTATCTAATATACACATAGAGCCTTCAATTAAAAAAAAAGAAAACTGACCAAAATATTATAAGCCTTTATTATATTATTTGCCTCTCTATGTCAGGTTGTAACCCGGATGGGCCAAATGCTGAATGCTGTAGAAATTTGGAGCTCCCGCTTTGCTTTCTACAAGTTGCCGCCAATTCTCTTTCCCTTTGTTTATATCTAACTCCAACTATGCTTATGAGAAATTTGAAGAACTTTCATGCCAAGATGAATGTAAAGCATTCAAGCCTCAAGATGTGAAGGCGAAAATCAGCTCTGTCAGCCCCTAAAATTTCTACTTCAAACTAAAGGTAAACAGTCTGAATATGAAGGCCATGGGTATCAGGCTCACGATTGTGAGTATGGAGAATGGATTTGAAGCACATGAATCTGGATTTTGAGAAGATAAAGATAAGGAATGGGGATATGAAGGTGAATATGAAGATAGATTGATGAAAAAGATGAATATGATGAAGATGGATATAAAAAAAAAAAATACAAAAATGGATAGGAATACGGAGATAATCATGATTTTTGTTGCGCTTATGTTTGTGCTGATGAATTTGAAGATGGAGGAGCTCATGGAGTTGCAGATGACAATTCTGATTTTTCTATTGGTTGCATATTTTGCTAAGTATGTGCAATCCTTGAAAGCTATGGCGAAATTTCGCCGGACCTAGAAGAGTGGTCTATTCTGTTAAAGGTATATTATATTTTGCTGTTTTGGCGGATGAATTATATATAACTATGTAGCGACCAAACCTTTGCCGATATAGATTGAATGAGAAAGTTGCTTATATATATGTATTAATTACTCTGCTTCTCTCATTTTTTATGCAAACTAGTTTGATAGAACAACAAGTGCAGAAATTTTACCATGATCAGTAGCTACAGCATCAAGATAGTGCACATACTTATATAGTTGAATAGAAAACTTGCGTAGTTTTTCATTTGCTTGTTTAAATTCTGCTGCAGTTTTTCAGAATCGGATCTCCAATATTTTAATGCCCATAAGTTTTTCTCAGCAATTTGCACAGAGTACCTTTTCGGCGGTTCTTTTGTTGCTTGTAACTTGTTGCCTTTGTGCTTAACTGTGTGTTGACGATAGTTTTGAAATTATATGTGGAAACAGTTACGTTTTAGACCAACATTCTGTACTGGAGAATCCGTTTCAGATGAATGGCGAATATTATATGTTTCTTGGATCCAAATGCTCAATCATATATACAGATTGAGTAACTTTAACCTGAATGAATTATGAAGTAACTTTTTCCAGTTCGCCCTACCTAGCTTGCATCCGGCTCTTCCCGTGCTGAATTAGCCCTGCAGAACTTGATCGGGCCCCATTGCCCTTGAGATCGCCCTTGAGACTGCCCTGACCTGCTTGAGATCGCCAATTCTCTTTCCCTTTGTTTATATCTAACCCCAACCGTGCTTATGAGATAATTTGCTAGCAAAAATTTGTTAGCAAAACCCTAAATCTGAAAATTCGTATGACATCGCTATAACCAAATACGTTGGGGACACGTCGCACGACACGTCTGACGACGTCGCGGGCCATGTCTGACTACATCGCATGCGATGTGCCACGTGACGTGCCACATCGCTAAAAACGTCGCGCGTGACGTGCAGGCGTCGATAATTTTGAAAAGGTAATTTCTAAGCTGCTTTGGAGCTTCTTGGAAATGGGGTGGTCTTCTGCACGCAAAACTTGGTCCCCTGGCTAATGCCGACGTTCTGAGTCCATTGGAACAGACGGTTCACGATTTCGAGGTGGGGGAGTTGCTCATCCGTCGTCGGGGCCTTAGGGAAAGGACGTTCGAGGCAGGCTGCTTCCGGGTGGTTTTAAGGTCCTGTCTTCTGGCGTCCACATCCTCCCACTACGGTAGGACACGGTGCAAGGTCCTGGATGGATCTGACAAGGGCAAGGGTGCCAGGACACCCACCTCCCTTCCGGGATGCCTATTGCTGGGCGGCACCCTTCCCCAATTTGAACTAGGCCAGAACCTTGCACCATGTCCTCTCATACAGGGTGGATGTGGACGCCAGAAGATGGGACCTTAAAACCATCCGAAAGCAGCCGGCCTCGAACGTCCTCTCGCTAAGGACCCGATGACGAACGGACGACTCCCTCACCTCAAAATTGAAAACCGTCTGTTCCAATGGGCTCAGAACGTCGACATTAGCCAGAGGACCAAGTTTTGCGGGCAGAAGACCACCCCATCTCCAAGAAACTCCAAAGTAGCTCATATCCAACACTTTTGTAGTCATTTGGCCTAGGAGGCGACTGTTGAATACCGCCATGTGGGGGTTTCGTGTTGCTTTTGTTGCAGAAATTGACTGTGTAACGTGGTTATTAGGGTAATGCCACCATTTCGGACAACATGGCGAAGTCGAATCGCCATTCCGGAGAGCCCTCACTGCCAGAACCACAAGACACTTGGATTTTCGCACAGCCGTCCATAGGGCGCATCGTGGTTTTGCAAGCTCTCCCAAACAGATCTTGGATTTTTTTGAACCTTCTCGAAGCAGGACAATTTAACAGAGGATTCAACGGCTGGATAGGTGAACCGATCTGCGGGAGGGTGGGTATTCGTGTACGCCCCCGAGGAGCGATGGCAGGAACGACTGCCTCGGGAACTTTTTTGGCGTCCTTCTCTTGGGGTATGGCCTCTTCCCTCCCTTGAGGCATCCACGCAAGGTCCTGGCCTTGTTTTGAATTGAGGAAGGGTGCCGCCCAGCAACAGGCAGCCCGGACGGGGGATAGATGTCCTGGCACCCTTGCCCTTGTGGGATCTGTCCAGGACCTTGCACCGTGTCCTCTCGTAGAGGGAGGATATTGACGCCAGAAGACGGGACCTTAAAACCACCCAGAAGCAGCTGGCCCTGGACGTCCTCTCCCTAAGGCCCCGCCAACGGATGGGCAACTCCCACGAAGGTTTTCCTGTGGGAAGATTTGCACTTGGCACTTGACACTTCTAGTTTGAAAGCACCGATCAAGTAAAACACGTCATTTGTGATTGGATCCAACTGCATGTTCAATTGCTCTCCATCTAGTGATACCTTTACTATTAGTACGCCACCCATGGTACCTTTTAAGTTGATAAACATGCCACTCCATTTTGAATTGTGGAATGGTTGGTTGATAAAGAGTGCAATCTGCGACTTGTCTCATGCCAAAGCATTTCAGCAGAGCTTAATGCCTGACACAGCAACACATGCATTCCCATAAAAATCAGTAAGTCTCGCTTGTAATGCTCTTACATCGCTACTTGGCTGTAGGCCTTCAAGTTCCATCTTTGATGGTAGACCATGCGTAATATGTAGCATAAAGGAGACTTGTTGTACAGGCCACTCGCGGATAAACACTTGTACTTGATATGAACCAGCTTGCCGAGGAGCTGCAATTTGCAATGGTCACAATGAATTTAAAAGCGCTACAACTTAAATGCTGAGACTAATATGGAAGAACCAAACCATCCCTCACAGGTTAAGCTTCATCTACCTAGTAGTATCAAGATTAGAATACACAGACAAAAAGGGGACCTTTGTTTAAAGAACGGTCCTCCTCATTGGTTGCATTTTTGAGAATTTGTTACATTTTTCATGTCCATAGATTTGACTTTAAAAACATTGTTGTTACTCCAAAGGGAACAGTTAGATTTTTTACAGAAAACTTGGGAAATTTTACCTTGACATGCATTGCTATTAAATATTGAAAATGCTGTGTTTTTTCTACTAGATAAGGACTTGAAAAAAGGTACAATTGATGGTGAAGATAACCACATTCCAGCTCCTGCTGAGCTGTTCACAAATGGCAAGAAACGTGCACTTACAGCTACAGATAATGATAGCTATGCTAAAAACTTCAAACACAATTGAAGAGACAAACAACGAATTGTTGGCAAAGCAAGCAAATTTTCAGAATGATGGCCATCTGCACTACCTGCAACCTCTGTTTTCTTATGTTTTCTGCCTCCAGCTTAACCTTGACATGCATTATTACTAAATATTGGAATTGCTGTGTTTTTTTTACTAGATAAGGACTTGGAAAAAGACACAATTCGTTTTCTGCCTCCAGCTTAACCTTGACATGCATTGTTACTAAATATTGGAATTGCTGTGTTTTTTTACTAGGTAGGGACTTCGAAAAAGACACAATTGATGGTGAAGATAACCACACTCCAGCTCCTGCTGAGCTGTTCACAAATGGCAAGAAACATGCACTTACAACTATAGGTAATGATGGCTTGGTAAAACCTTCAAACACAATTGAAGAGGCAAAAAACGAATTGTTGGCAAAGGACATGCATTGTTACAAAATATTAGAAATTGCTGTGTTATTTTACTAGATAAGAACTTGGAAAAAGATACAATTGATGGTGAAGATAACCACACTCCAGCTCCTGCTGAGCTGTTCACCAAAGGCAAGAAACGTGCACTTACAACAGGTAATGATGGCTTGCTAAAAACTTCAAACACAATTGAAGAGGCAAACAACGAATTGTTGGCAAAGCAAGCAAATTTTCAGAATGGTGGCCATCTGCACTTCCTGCAACCTCCGTTTCTTACGTTTTCTGCCTCCAGCTTAACCTTGACATGCATTGTTACTAAATATTGGAATTGCTGTGTTTTTTTACTAGAAAAGGACTTGGAAAAAGACACAATTGACGGTGAAGATAACCACACTCCAGCTCCTGCTGAGCTATTCACAAATGGCAAGAAATGTGCACTTACAGCTACAAACAATGATGGCTTACTAAGAACTTCAAACACAATTCAAGAGGCAAACAACAAATTGTTGGCAAAGCAAGCAAATTTTCAGAATGATGGCCATCTGCACTACATGCAACCTCCGTTTTCTTACGTATTCTGCCTCCAACTTAACATTGACATGCATCGTTACTAAATATTGAAATTGCTGTGTTTTTTACTAGATAAGGACTTGGAAAAGACACAATTGATGGTGAAGGTAACCACACTCCAGCTCCTGCTGAGCTGTTCACAAATGGCAAGAAACATGCACTTATAGCTACAGGTAATGATGGCTTGCTAAAAACTTCAAACACAATTGAAGAGGCAAACAACAAATTGTTGGCAAGCAAGGCACTGCTTTCTGAATGATGGCCATTTGCACTACCTGCAACATCCGTTTTCTTACGTTTTCTGCCTCCGGCTTAACCTTGACATGCATTGTTACTAAATATTGGAATTTGTGTTTTTTTTACTAGATAAGGACTTGGAAAAAGACACAACTGATGGTGAAGATAACCACACTCCAGCTCCCGCTGAGCTGTTCACAAATGGCAAGAAACGTGCACTTACAGCTACAGGTAATGATGGTTTGCTAAAAACTTCAAACACAATTGAAGAGGCAAACAACGAATTATCGGCGAAGCAAGGCACTGTGTTCTAAATGATGGCCATCTGCACTACCTGCAACCTCCTTTTCTTACGTTTTCTGCCTCCAACTTAGCCTTGACATGTATTGTTACTAAATATTGAAATTGCTGTGTTTTTTTACTAGATAAGGACTTAAAAAAAAACACAATTGATGGTGAAGATAACCACTCTCCAGCTCCTGCTGAGCTGTTCACGAATGGCAAGAAACGTGCACTTACAGCTACAGGTAATGATGGCTTGCTAAAAACTTCAAACACAATTGAAGAGGCAAACAACTGTTGGCAAAGCAAGGCTCTGTGTTCTGAATGATGGCCATCTGCACTACCTGCAACCTCCCTTTTCTTACGTTTTTTGCCTCCAGCTTAACCTTAACATGCATTGTTACTAAATTTTGGTGGCTGTGTTTTTTTACTAGAAAAGACTTTGAAAAAGACACAATTGATGGTGAAGATAACCACACTCCATCTCTAGCTGAGTTGTTCACAAATGGCACGTGCACTTACAGCTATAGGTAATGATGGCTTGTAAACAACTTCAAACACAATTGAAGAGGTAAACAATGAATTGTTGGCAAAGCAAGGTATTGTGTTTTTTATTACTGGATAAGGACTTTGAAGAAGACACAATTAATGATGAAGATAACCACACGGTAAATGCTGAGGCGCTTAAAAATGGCAAGAAGCATGCCACTACACCTGGAGGTAACGATGCCTTGCGAGACACAATTAATGATGAAGATAAGCACATGCTAAACGCTGAGGTGCTTGAAAATGGCGAGAAGTGTGCAACTACATCTGGAGGTAACGATGGCTTGCTTGGCTTTCTTCAAGCTTTAAACAGGATTGAAGAGGGAAAAAAGGAATGGCGTAAAAAACAAGAACTCATGGCAATGGAGACATACAATCTCACTATTTCTATCCATAGGGAGACACAAAAGCAGGAAACAGAGCAATAACAGTCCAAACATCAACAGCCAATGCGTTGCAAACTCTAGCATCTGGTTTCATGTGCTTAGCTTGGAAATTGACCCCAACAAGTAATTCAGGTTTGTCAATAGAAATTTCAATTATGTGTGCAGCTTTCTAAGTGTTTAACTACTCAAGATGGTACAGATGGGAGGACTGAAGATAGCCAGGGCTATATAGATTGCAATTTCTCCATGTTCCACCCATCTGTGAGCAACAATTTGCCCTAGCGTGACGTGCAGATGTCGAAAATTTTGAAAAGGTAATTTTTGAGCTACTTTGGAGCTTCTTGGAGATGGGGTGGTCTTCTGCCTGCGAAACTTGGTCCCCTGGATAATGCCGATGTTCTGAGTCCATTGGAACAGACGGTTCGCGATTCTGAGGTGGGGGAGTTGCCTGTAGAAACATCCTTGGAGCTATCAGCATGTTTACCTGCTTTCTTACTTTCAACATTCCTCTTCTTCTGTTTTCTACCTCCACATATGCCTTCTGTGTCATGCTCTATACAATAATCAGAAAAAGCTCTGGCAGACCAAAAGGTCCGTCTGCGGGTCATGGGGCCTCGCCAACTCGTGTTGGCGGGCTTCCCGTTTCACTTCTTGGGTAAACTGCGCATATGCAGCCCATCCCTCTTATTCTTCTTTTTCCTCGGGCTTTACGACAAGCCCAAAGGTTTTCTTGTTGGAAGACTTGCACTTGGCACTTGCGCTTGAACTTCCATGGCACTTGCACTTGCAAGAGGAAATTGTGCTTGAGGAAGCCATGGTAAGTGACCATGGTCCTGCACCTATCTTATACCCTAACCCCAACCTAAAGCCTAGGTTATGCATGTGGGATAATTTGCTAGGAAAAGTTTGTTAGCAAAACCCTAAATCTGAAAATTCGAATGACGTCGCTATAACCAAATACGCCGCGGACATGTCGCAGACATGTCGTACAACACGTCTGGCCACGTCGCATGCGACATGCCATGTCGCTAATGACGTCATGCGTGACGTGCAAAATTTTTGGATTGGGGTTTTTAATTCACTCAAAAAGTCTCTTGTCTGCAGAATTGCTGTGCCTCCCTTCTTCTAAGCTCTGGCCTTCCATAGCTGTTGAAATACCCTATGGTCCTTTAGCCCATTCTTCTGTTCCGATGCAAGTTGAGGTACCAGGGGCATTTATGTGCTTGGGTCAGGAAGGTTTTGTTCTTGAGCAAGACTCTGTCAGGCCTATAGAGCCAACCGCACTGGCAATCCTTCAATCAATCCCTTTGTCAATTTTGCTTGTTCTTAACATATGTTCCGTCCTCTCGAGATCAGCTTTTGCGTGTAACAAGGCAAGGGTTCATGCTTGCATGACATTTTGAGTGAAACGGAAAGCCCGCCAGCAAGAATTGGCGAGGTCCCCTGACCCGCAGGTGGACCTCGTCGTAAAATCATTCCGACCATTTCTTGAGTTCCATGCCTTGGGGAGCACTACCTTCAATAGGTTTAGAACCAACTTCCTTCCAATTCGTTGAAAGCACAGTTCCGTTTGATTCAACCTAATCAACAATTAAGTAAAAGACTTGATAAATGTTATCTACAACATTACTGATAATATCACCTGTACATGGACTTCAAATGATTTGTTCATGGCTCGTCTTGTATCCTCATCTTGTATAATTCGTGACCAGTGGCCTCCAGATCCATGGCTGGGCTATCCTTAGATAAATAATGGAACATCCTAAATATATAAGCATAGCAGGTTGATGTTTTGTTTTGTTCAGGCCCTTCCCTGAGCGCCGCCTTCCCTGAGCGCCTGGGCGCCTGGCGCTCGGGCCTGATGGATGCGCTTGGGTCTTCTGGCTTCAGTAGGTGGAGGTTCAGCGCATGCACAAGCCCGCACCAGTACTCAGCACCTAGCTATGAAGAGGTTACGGTTCAGGGAGCGTTTGGTGATGGTATGGATCTGTGGTGATTATGATTCTGTTTTGTTTGTTTGTACGGACTTCGGTCCATGTTTTGGTTCAGGACTTCGGTCCCCCTTTGTACTGTGTCGTCTCATAGACCTCTGGTCTCCGTGGACGTTAAAATTTACTTCCTTCCTTCCTTCCTTCCTTCCTTTTCCTGAAGTATTAAGAGAGCACGAATAACTTTAGAGTTCGTTAAAAGCGTTAAAACATTTGTGCTACTTTTGCCTTCTAAACAAAAATGATTTTTCTCTTTCTTGTAAATGATTTATAAAGTAGAAACTCTTCTATGCGTCAACTTTTATTTACCCAATGTTATTCTGCTTGCCAACAACCACTAATGTTCAGAATAGAGCAAAACAACAAGAATGTCCTAGGCCAATTAACTACAAGAGTGTTGCAGTATGAGCTACTTTGGAGCTTCTTGGAGATGGGGTGGTCTTCTGCCGCAAAACTTGGTCCCCTGGCTAATGCCAACGTTATGGGCCCATTGGAACAGACGCTTCGCGATTCCGAGGTGGGGGAGTTTCCCGTCCGTTGCCGGGGCTTTAGGGAGAGGACGTTCGGGGAAGGTTGTTTTCGGGTGGTTTCAAGGTCCCATTTTCTGGTGTCCACATCCTCCCTCTACGGAAGGACATGGTGCAAGTTTCATTGGCTTATTCATGTTCTTCAATTAAGCCGCACCGATGGAACTGAAATTTGATAAGAAGATCGTTGTAGCAATAGACATTGGCACCACTTATTCTGGATTTGCGTATGCGCAGAGCCTCGATCCTGATCAAATTCAAGTCTTCACAGATTGGTCATTACAGAAGCGGGCTGGAGGCATATCTTATGCTAAAACACTCACCTCCCTCTATTACAAAAAGGAGGGAAGCGTAACATACCTCAAGACTGGGGGATGGCCTACGTTAACATAATACACTAAGATCTACTCCACCTCGGAATCGCGAACCGTTTGTTCCAATGGGCTCAGAACGTTGGCATTAGTCAAGGGACCAAGTTTTGTAGGCAGAAGACAACCCCATCTCCAAGAAGCTCCAAAGTAGCTCATACTGCAACACTCTTGTAGTTAATTGGCCTAGGAGGCGACTACAAAATATTGCCATGCGAGATGTTCGTGTTCGGCTACAGCAGCAGCAGCTCGAGGAGGATCTGATATGTTTTCTTTTGCACAGCTTATACATGCATCCTTAGCGGTCTAAAGCGAAGCCTTGTTAACTGCAGAGCAAGAATTTTTATCTTCGCACCATAGGGCTTGAGAGGATTCTTTTCGGTCTCTATATTACATGTTTTGCAACAAACTTTGTAACATTTTCTATTGTAGGTGGTCTTAGAATTATCATTGTAGTCTTTATTTGAATTGTTACTTAGGTTTGGACTGCAGTCTGTCCACAGCAGTTTGTGGTTCTTTCTGTTGGTGAGCATGTTGCTTGGAAAACACAAGAATTGCCAAATCACCTGTCTCAGGACTTCTGAAATTCTTCAAAGTTGATGTTATCCTTTTGTAAGAATCGTACATTTTCTTTGAAGTCCTCTTTTGGGCATCCTTCTCCATCTCTCAATACCATATCTCCTATAAGTATCATAAAGAAGAAGCCCTCCTCTTAAACTTTGTTC
>JAANSK020291134.1:0-10469 GCA_011763485.2 Isoetes engelmannii
CTCCCTGCCAAGGACAGCTTAGTTGTATTCCACCAGAAAAGATGCTTGCGCAAGCCTTCAACTATTACATCCCATGCGTCTGAGGTAGAAATATGTATACCCACAGGAATGCCCAAGAGTTTAGTGGCCTTACCATGAGGAAGCCTTTGCTTTGATGAAGAAATATTTGGAGTTACACCTCTCATCCTCCTTGATTTCTTTGATCTATGCTTTGATCTTCCAACCTTTAGCAATTTTCAGCTCCTCCCTTTCGATTTCCAGCCTGATATCTTCTATCTGATCTGGATTGGCTTGAGCAAGTCTGCTTCTCAGGTTGTCCAAGTGGGCGTTATTCTTATAAATAATGGACTTGCCCCATTCCTTAAGCCAATTCTTGATTTGCTTAGCCAGGATAATCCACCAATCCATCCATCCATTACTGCCACTAGGCTTAGGGTTCCTGTCCAGAATCTCTTGAAGCTTTGTCTTGAAGTCCTCATGATCCAGGAGATTCGTCTTAAGCTTGAAGAAGGAATTCCTTTTCTTGATAATTTCCTTGCCCATAATATTTAATCTTTTGGGAAAATGGTCTGAAAGGGTATACCCTTCCAGATTCTCAATCCTGCTGCTCTTATTCCAGAAATCCTCACTTAAATAAAATCCGTCATGAAGACAACAAATGGGATCACCTCTGTGATCAGACCAACTGCAGGCTCTAGGCTTAGTCCTGGCCAAGCTGAGATTCTGAGTGTTGATAAGGTTGCCCCAAGCACAACTTTCCTGTGGCAAGAGAGGTCTAAAATTTCTACTTCTCATAAACTTGTCAGTAACCATATTGAAATCACCAGTTAAAATACATTCATCAAAATCTAGATTACCTAAGCTTTGAGAAATCCTATGCCAAACCATGGATCTATCACCAGGATTGTGGTAAGAATAATCATTAGCAAAGGCAATTTTACAGTCCTAAATTTTACCAACCAGAATCTGCCATCTATCATTGGTGTCATTAACCATGAAAATTGTCTCTAGGGCAATTCTCTGGTTCCATGCAATGGCTATTCCTGCAGAGTATTCATTAGCACAAATAGACCAAACTCTAAAATTGGGAGGCAGGGTGCTAAAAATAATCCTTTCATGATTAACATCATGGAACTTATGCTCCTGGATAAATAAGATATCGGGATTAAGAGAATGAAGACAAACCTTTAAATGCTCCCTTTTAATTATGATGTTAATACCTTGGAGATTCCATGTGATCAATTTTAGGGGGTTATTCATGGTTAATATTTATACATAATGACATATTTAAAAAAATTTAGACTTATTCAAATTTTATAGACTTCAAGGATGCCATTATAAGATTGTATCTAATTCTTTTAACTCTCCTTGATATTAACGATTTTATAAATTTATATTTAAACTAAACATATGATGGTTGTCAAAATATCAAATTTATTCCTATAATGATTTTTACTGCAATTTCTATTTTAGAATTATATTTTCATGTAGAATATAATTTTAAAATAGAAATTTTAATTTAGTGATCTAACAAATTTAAGAACTGGATTGATATGATTGAACTAACAAGTTTGATTAAATTTTATAATAACTCGATTAAATTTGATAATTGATTGGATTAATACGATTATAAGTATTTGACAATTTAAAAATTGTAACATATATCATAAATAACATATTAAACTTTAATATAATAAGTTTAAATTAATAATTTACAAATGGTGTTTAAGAATCGTATAGACATGGTTTGGCAAATGAAATATACTATTAAATTATAGGTATTAAACTTATATATAATCTAGACTAATATGTGATACTTATCAAAATTCAAAAAATTGTCAGTACTCTATTATTATACAAATATAAGAATTTATAAAAATTCAATCTTTTAAACTATTAAGTTTTGTCTGCTATTCTTTATAAGATAGGTTAAGATTTTATTAACTTTGAAATCTCAAAAACTTAAGGAATAACTATATATTGTATTTTCAAAATATTTAAAGAAAGTCTTAGGTGAATTTAAATAAATAATAAAGTTTATAACAAGCTTTTAAAATTCGTTGAGAAGTGATTCTAAATACTTGTATCAATAATAATAGAAAATCTAAAAATTGCGATTTAAATATAAAATTTACTGTCTAATTAATTTCAACCTAAAACTTCTATAATTTTTTTTTTATAAATGCTAAGAGTGTGCAAATTGTGAAATCCTAATAACAGTATTAGCCATTCGTTTATCAAACCATCTGATTGCCTTTCTAAAAAAAAATTTGCCTTTCTCAAAATGTCTATCTTACTTTAATTTGAAGATAAGCTTGTATAATTCAAACATTAAAATTTATTAAAATTAGAAGAGTTAAAGAATACATATAATCGAGATCTCAGGAATATCTGCCTATACTTAAGTAATCAGAGATCTTCAATCAGTGGCATTGGTGGCAATAAGATTTTTCTTATCTTATTTCGTATATTGGCTGATGAATGTTAAAGTGGCCAAAAAAATAGTAAATACAAGAGATAAAAAATATCTTGGAAAAAAAACGTAGAACTGAAAGTCCAATTTGGTGGTGTTTATAGTTCAAAATGGAAGGGATTACACGCTATTTATAGAGACCTGGAAAGTTGAAGCACGTTTTTCGGTGTTAATAGGGTACGCGTGTAAGAATATGCTAAAATTTGAGGAATAATATCATCTCTCTTACCTTAGTTCTTATCGTTCAAGGCAGAAGAGGAAGACTATTCTACGTACAATAATTTTTTGAACTGGCTACAATTCAACCTGCGTGATGACTACAAGACCATTTTGGAGAATATGAGGTAAATCTTAGGGAATGAGTTATTCTTTTAGTCTTATTCTCTCAAATTATTTAAATTTGCTTGTGTCATCTTTCATACAGGCAATGACTTGAACCTGAAATCAACGCAATTAGCTTGTGAACTGCGGGGTGTGCATTTGTTTCATGTGCAATATTGCACACTATTACAAGGTAGAACTCTGTTTATTTCAGTGTTTATTTCAGCATTTATGCTTTCCTGTAAACGTCGTGCAGTGGTAATCCATGGTACTGCATGCACAATACTATTAGCGGTTGTTATCTTCAGATATGATACAATATAGCTGGAAGATATAATCTGGTAATCTAAGTTGTTGTAATCTCTTTGAAATTAGAGCCTTCAATTAAAAAAAAAAAAAAAAAAAAAAAAGTAATCTCTTTGAATTATGAGAGGTCTTATTCTGATGATCCATAAAATTGAGCGTCTTAATAAGGTTTGATTGTGTTTCTGCTTGAGTTGTTGCTTAATATGATTAGTAATAATTTGTGGTCTTTTTAGAAGCTAAGACCTGGATCCTTTCATTACATTCATATATGTAGAGAAGCTTAAAAGAAGATTGGCCTGATGACATATTCAACAAATTCTGGACTTATTCAAATTTAACATATAACACGTCAAGCATTTCATTACAAAATTTTCTACCTTGGTGCAAATAGCGTTGCTGAAAATTATTTCAAAAAATATGCCACACCTTGCATGTCCTACGTCAGATTAGGAACAGGAGCTGGCAAAGGGATATCAGCCAATGCATTTTGCAAGCTCTGAGAAATCGTCATTTTTGATAACGGTTCATAATACGAGGTAATCGCTTCCTTAATCATAAAAAAAAAAAAACACCGGTTCAATAATCAAAATCAGTGTCCTTCACATCTACTCAAACAAGAATTATTCAGACTTACTCAAATACCAAGCAAGAAATTTCATATGTGTTAAACTTATGTGTAATTTAAACTAATATGTGTGATACTTATCAAAATTGAAAAAAAATTGCCAGTACTTTATTACTATGCAAATGATTAAAATTTATAGTATTTCAATCTTTTAAACTATTAAGTTTTGTTTGCTATTCTTCATAAGATAGGTTAAGATTTTATTAACATTGAAATCTCAAAAACTTGAGAAAAAACTATATATTGTATTTTTTTAAAATATTTAAAGGAAGTCTTAGGTGAATTTACATATATTCAAGTTTATGCTTTAATAACAAGTTTTTAAGTATTTCATTACTCATGATATAGTTTCTAAATTCGTTGAGAAGTGATTTTAAATAATTATATCAACAATAATCGAAAATCTAAAAAATGACGATTTAAACATAAAATTTATTATTTAATTAATTTCAACCTAAAACTTTCATAAAAAACTTTTAGAACTGTTAAGAGTGTGTAGATTGTGAAATTCTAATAATAGCATTAGCCATTCGCTTATCAAACCATCGATATTTATCTACAAATTATTAATTTTGTTAAAATTTAAATTTGTTAAATCACAAAACAAAACAAAAATGAAAAAAACAAAATTGTGTTTCTCAAAATGTCTAATTTTATGGTTTGATAACCATGTTACTTTAATTTGAAGATAAGCTTGTATAATTCAAACATATTAAATTTATTAAAATTGGAAGAGTTAAAGAATACATATAATTTTATAATGAAATGCTTGACGTGTTTAAGACGTGTTATATGTTAAATTTGAATAAGTCCAAAATTTGTTGAATATGTCATCATACCCTTAACCAACCTAAATTGGATGGCTGAATTCCTTGGGCTAACTCTCAAGGGGCCAGAATAAATTTTTTCTTTTTTCCTCTTCCCCTTCCCTTGTAACTGATTTGCTTCCATCCGACTATACCACACGTTTCTATGAAGTCTTCCTCTCCAATGTCCGAACTATCTGTGTCATCATTATTGTTGTCAGGATAAACTTGAGGAATGGTCAAAGTTACAATACCTGTGTTGACCTTCACGGAAAGGTCAACATTTTTAATTGTGATGGTCCAAATCTTTGTTGAGGGAAATATTGTCCTGCTTTATTTCTCTTGATTGACTGCTTTCCCCCTTCTCCCAATTCTATTTTGGCCTCCATTCCTGTCTTACCTTAGGGAGATTGTTACATAGAACATCCTCATAAATTTTGTCCTTAGCCTTGAAAGACTTCTCCTTGAAGTCAGGCTTCTTGGAGTAGTCGATTTTGAGGTTGCAGAAGGTATCCTTAGTAAGCTTGACCTTGACCTCAGTCTTCCAGTCCGAGTCAATTATTTTAAAAATACAGACAGAGGGAAAATTCGTTTGATGGATACTAATATCAATAATCTGGCCCAAATTCTCAAATATGACTTTAAGGTGGGAATGGGTCAAGAGAGCAGGGGGCAGATTCAGAGAGGACACCCAAGTAGAGGTGGAGATAACTCCAAAATCACCCGGGATATATAGGGAACTCCACCTCATTAAGTAGAAACTATTATTAGCAATAGTTTCTAATTTCTTTTTAGAAGGTAGTCCACACTGTTATGATCTCTGCAGAAAATTTGAAAGGTACTACTGTCCATTTTAAGAATAGAGAGGATAGGTATTTTCTGGAGCTTAGTCATCCAGAATTTAACCTCTCCGAGAGAAGGGCATTTGCCCGGGAAATGAACAAGAAGACCCTTTTTATAGTATAAATCAGAGGCAGAGTGGTCCTCAACACTAGATAGGTCAATATCACCATTAGTTTGAAAAGCATTCTGCTGACACTTTTCTTTGTTAACAGATTTATCAGAAAAAACACCAGAACCATCTTTTAATCGAATGTTTTGATAAGATAAAGTATTCTAACCTTTTGTACTGTCGCTTTTGCCGAGAATAGGGATTCTGTTCCAGATATGAGTGTCTCCATACTTTGATCTCGTGCCATCCAACATAGAAACCACCACCACTTCACAATTTTTGCAGTTACAGGTATGAGCCTCGAGTGGGTTGAAGAACCCATCGCTGTCCCTAATTTTGCAGGATTTGGTGTCCCTTATCAGATAAATCTGGTAAGCATCATATTTCTTTGACACTTCCTGCAGGGTATTTCCGGCCTCTTTTGATAATCTTTGCTTGAATTGTCTCCTGTGAGACTCTATTACATGATCTTCTACCTGTTCCCACCTTCGAATAAGTTTGACAGACGCCCTTGAGTTCCATTGAAGGTTATCAAGATCTACCAGAATTTCTTTAACCCTCCCCATCATCTCGTTCATAGACCTAGAAAAGATATTGTTCTTAAGGCTGCAGCAGTCCTCTTCAGAATGTCCTTGCTTTTCCGAAATAAGCTTATGTAAATTTTTGTCTATCTCCTGCAAGTATTCAAAGGTGCTCCAGCCCCAATCCCTGTCATTTGCCCTTCCTGTCGAATAATCTTCTTCAAGCTTCTGGATTTTTGCATTTGTTAAGCTGATGGAATCATCACTGGCGACATCCATGCAAAAAGAAGCTATCCTTTGCTGATCTTTGATAATCTCAAACCCCGTATACAGTTCCTTGAGGAACTTCTAAACTTTATCTTTTCCCTGATCCAGAAAGAAAATGTTGTTCCATTCCTCATCCTCCAATTTGTTGAGGTTTTCCAAAGGCATGTTGTCCTGATAAGTCGGGTCCTGCCTCAAAGTTTTTGGCAAGGTCATCTTTTCTCCTGATTTGCTTAAGATAGTCCATCCTTTTCTGGCCATGGCTACCGAGGTTTAGTTCGCCAATGCAAACCCCACACTATAATTTCTAAGTCTGCGAAATGTTGCGCTGGTCGAAGATCGAAGAAGGCAGCCCAATACCATACAACTTCTTCTCCAAATCTTGTTGGCACCGAAATTGCGAAAAGATTTCTTGTGAAATGCCCAAGAACCAAGTAACCAGAATTATGAGCCGAAATCCCTAATGATCCGACTCTGCCAAAGCACAGAACACAGAAATGGTGACTCCCAAAAGATTGCTTGCTAAATCCTATTCTAGAACCAGAATTGTAAGTCTGACAAATTATTGAGTCTAAAGCTGCTACTGTCACATTAAAATATAGGGGGATGATTGGAAATCCTAGGCCTTGGAGAATAGCCTCAAGCAAGGCCTCATCCATCAGGCCTGGTTTTCGCACTAATCCCGAGGCACGCGTTCGTCCGCCCAATGTTCATTTCCCGCATCATCCGTTTCTGCCTCATTGTCATTGGTATACATTTTCAATTCGTTTTTTTTGAAATTGTATGCTTCCTCCAATGTGTTTGTATTGGATTCTATTTGGATGTAAATTCATTGGGATATACAAATTTAAGATGTCGGAATCTCAGTCTCCTTAGTAAACATATACTTTCGTTTGTACGCCTTAGACATAACATGGTCTTGGTAGCATGAGAATACAAGGCACCAGATTTTATTTTATATCTTTTTGTTCTATTTTGAGAAGTCTTAGATGTGGAAATTTCAAGCATTAAGGCAACAAGGTTTTATGTTTTTATTGAAGGATATCAGTCTACTTATCATCACATCATGATTACATCTACTTCACTTTATTCTACAAATCACATGGAAGCCAATGCACTCCTAGGCGCGATCATTTCGATTCTATGCTAAGAGCTGTTTTGCATGTGATTATCCATTACATATGGCAGGTTTAAGGTCTCTACCACAGGACCAATTGACCAATTAATCCGTGACCTCAGGGCACCAGATATAGAGCTCTGTAGTTACTTCTGTTCCAAGATGTTGCAATGACACATATATTGCTGCACGCATGTACTGTGTGACCATGTGCCTTTGCATATTCGCGGAATTTGGTATAAGGTTTGCATTCCTTAGAAGATCATGATGCCAACTATCCATTTTTGGAGTACCATTGCTGTGGTGCCAAATAAATGTTATAGTTCTATTGTCTGAATGAATTTATATAGCATTAACCATCTGAATATGTGTAGCAGATCATCAGTATAGGACACCAAGTTGTCTGTAGCAACCGTAGCGATCATTTAAGCCACCATGCAAATAATTATGCATTATTGTTTTTTCACTTATATGCAGAGATTGCATTACTATTGGTGCTGCTTTTTGCACAGAGGTAGTTATAGCCATCGGTGCCATGGATGTTCCTATAGAATATCAAGTTATAGAAGTCTCTGAAAAATCGAAGGGGGCTGCAAAAGAAAAGAAGACTCCTCACTTTCTGGGCCACCGTACTATAAAATACTATAAAATGTTTAGGGGAAAAATCACACGGCCAGTGCTTAATCCTACACGAATACATATCCTTGGATTGCTTTGTTAAAATGCAGGAACCTGCTTTGTTAAAATGCAGGAACCTGCTTTGTCAAAATGCAGGAACCCGTCAGTCATTTTTCCTAACTACTCCATGTTCTCTTCAGTTTTGAGTGTTAATGCAACTTTTAACAGGTTAAAGCATTTTAAAAATTCCATGGACACTTTTGGTCGTCTCTTCTGTGCAGGGTATTCTCGAATGAAATTATTCAATTAGACGACTTCAAATAAGTTATTAAATATGTTCAATACATCTAGGCTACAATTCCTTGAGTTGAAATAATTTTTTAATGTCTTAGCTATCCATCAATAAACCATGTGATTGTGTAAACGATGTCAATCCATCCCCCTCCGCTTTTGGCTTATGGACTTAGTGTACGTGCCGACAAACTCAACAATCTGAAAAGAAAGAAAAGAAACAAATATTGTTTGTGAAATTGAAGACTATGTTCCTTCTCTTTGAAAGGTAATTTGCACTTTACATGTTGTAAATGGCCTACATAAGAGTAAAACATTACCTATTTAAAAAAAGCTACTCAATGCATACATCTTAAACAAATATCACAAAAAATGGTTCGTCGCGTAAAACGTATAATTATATGGCTATTATGCAATGGTTTTCATATGATTGTGTTGTTGTATTTGTGTGTTGGTATATCAACAGTATTTATAGAGCGCGCAGTACATCTCCGTTGCTTTTGCAATTTTCCTTAATGGTTTTACCCATGTATGTATGTGTTTTTCTTGTATTCCCTTTTTTAAAATACGGTGGTCAGCATGCAAGCATCGAAGACTTTTCTTTTAGAGCATGGAGATTGGCCAGGCATCTTTCCTCCGGATTAGATTGGGGTTAGATTGGGGACTGGGGCTTGTTTCCTCCAGATACAGAAGCCAAAACGTCCAACTTGAAAGCTCTGTTTCAGATTCCTGTCTTCGCATCAGTGAAGATGTCGAGGATGATGTTTCGTTTCAGGAATTGGGTGTGGCAGATTGGCTCCTGGAGACTTGTACTGAATTGGGTATGCAGAAGCCCACAGCAGGGAACATATTTCCACTTTACCTTTGGGGTTATTTGTCGTATTGGGTTTCGGTTGCTCGGGAAGCGATATGAAAAACTTGGGCACTTGATTCAGCTCTTCTAAAGCAAGGTGCAGCTCGTCATCGGTATGCACAGGATTAAATCTCCAGATCCATCTTCATATTTATACAAACATGAGAATGCATTTGTCTATCAAGTCGTCATAAGTCTTGATTATCAAGTTTCTTAAATCTTGCAGGCTTGCATTTCCTTGAAGCCTCATAACTCTGATCTGCTCCTTGAACTAGAGCTTAGGGATAGTTCAGACATGTAGCTGCAAGACAGCTGCTTTTGCACTTCCAATATTGCAGAGATTAGGCGAGAATCCCTACGGATTTTTGCATTGGAATTGGGGATCTGTGGGATTTGCAGATATGTCAAGCTTGACAATATTATCAGGGGTGAGGATATTTCTTCTTAGTTTTGCCTTCTGGGCACTGTTATCCATTGCATTTCTCAGCAGCTTGGCCTATAAAAGAAGATATTCTAAGGCATGGCTATCACAGCCATTTGTCTTTTCAATCTGGACAACACTATGGTATTTTGTTGACAGACTTGTGCCTAACGGTGCAGTAAAAAAATCCAGCAAATACTCAACATTCTGCTCAAGCACTTGTTCTTACTTCAAATACATGAGAAATAAATGGAATGGTGTTTGTAATGGGCTGGTTTGCGGCACTTGCAGACCAAGAAATGGGCTGAAGGAAAATTAGAATTTATCACAGATAATGTCTCCAGACTATTATATAGAAGCCTCTAAAGAGCAAGGCATGAAGGTAATACAATTTGGCTCTTATGGATGCAAGCAACATCGTCTTCAAAGAAAGGAAAAGCTCCTTATATATTCTGTTGTATGGATCTGCGGTGAGCATTCTTATTTGTGTAAACACTTGGTTTGTGAATGACTTAATATAAAGGCTTATAATTCAGGTAGGAATTGGAAGTGTGATTGTTCATTGCAGTTTCGTTTGCTTCGCTACAGTTTGCCCTTGGAGATGACATGCTGAACCCCTGTAAGTCTTCTTGTTCAGATGTATGAAATCTCGTCAGTCTGTGATTAATCATTACTTTTTGCAGATAGTTGTTTTCATATTCATGGGAATCGTAACATTGGGAGCATGGCTTGGGTACTGGGGAGTACGCAAACTTGTTCTTGCAGATGATGGAATAGTCGATGTAGAAACAGGTAACGTACTTTTATCTAGTGGCAATGATATAACCACAATTCCGCTATTTTGAGGTTATTCTTTGATTTTGAACTCTACCAAAAGTGCTAACCCCATTTTCCACAGGAG
>JAANSK020291145.1:0-10468 GCA_011763485.2 Isoetes engelmannii
TTTGCAATATATTTTGACGTGTAAATCATACTGATTTCTTAGATGGCTGCTCATACTGGCTTTCATGGAGGGAATGCCAGATTCTAAATATTTCTAAGATGCTTCTTATGATCAATTTCCGCAATCTTGACGCCCTGAGCTTCAATAAGAATATGTGTTACCATGTCCAAATTTGGTGAGAAATTCCTAGAACTTAAGATGCACAAAGCCTCTTCCAATCTATGGTTCTTTTCTTCAATTGCTATTCCTTGTTTTATCCATTGTGAGAACCTAGACTTAGAAATCCTCTGCACACTATTCCCCTGCTTCCAAGCATCCGAAGCTGGACTAAAACCCTGCTTATCTGGAGCTGGGCCAGAACTGCTCTTATTTATCTCATTCTCTGCATCTGATGTCTTACTGATCCCCACAGGTCCCAATACAACAGAAATCGAATACCTATTAACCCCATCCGGCTGATCCACACCGACAATCCCTGATTTTTTAATGCCTTTTCCTCCTGCACCAGAGTCTACAATATTCCTGCTGGCATCTTCAACTATTACCTGATCGCTACAGCAAGTTTCCAGGCCTGATTTACCTTCAACATGCTCCGCCAACACAGCCGGAAGCGCCGTTCCTTCCGCCTCACACACCAACATTTTTTATCCTTCCTTATGTTTTGCTAAATTTCACCATATGCCCCTAAGTTTATATTAATTCACCAAATGCCCTTGGTCAATATACAATGTATTTTGTATTTTTAAAAATTATTTAAATACCCTTCAGATTTATGTTAATTCTCCAAATGCCCTTATGTTTCTTTTGAATTTTCAAAATCCTCTTGACTCCTACAACGTGTGTTTTTGTTTCAAAGTTTAAGAGTTTCAAATTTCACAAGATGCCTTTAAGATTTAAACAAATTATTGAAATGTCCTGAAGCAACATTTACAAATGTCAATGTTGCAAAATTCATAAAATACAGCTTCTTGCTTCACAAAATAGAATCAAGAGACTCCAAGACTTTTTGCAAAAGAATATTGAGCAATAGAATCGTTGCCCAAGCATGAGCAAGAGCAACATGTCAGCTCAAATTTTTGTGATAAACAATGGTTTGGGAGAAAAAACGACCTCCCAAGAGAATCGTTGGCAGCGAAATGATTAACAGGCAATTCAATTTTGCAAATTCCTTGTGAGCAAATTCGACCCCTGAGCAAAACCGGTGGCAATCCAGAAGCAATCTGTTGGAGCAGATTGGATTTGAGGCGATTCATTGGAGTAGGATATCGGTGCCTTGCTTTTCCCTTAGAGGAATCGTGCAATATATGATACAGAAGAGGCACCCAAAAATATCCATCGAAAAAGGGCATTATGTTGAATACAAAAAAAGTAAGGGCATTTTGTATAACTTGAAAATGTATAGAATGATATACATTGACCAAGGGCATTTGGTTATTAAATAAAAACTCAGGGGCATCTAGTGAAATTGGGCAAAACATAAGGGCATTTTGTAGTTTTTCTCTTTATTCATAAGGAATTTAGCGAAGTGCATTGTTGACTATGTGGGGAGTTACGAGGCTATTTCGGGACTATGGGGAGTTAAGCGGCTATATAGTCATGTAGGTTCTCTTTGTAGACGACATTTGAAGTGAACTTTCAAAGTTCTTGGGCAGTCCTCTTGTTCTTACGTCTGGATGTTTGGTCGAGTGGTAACACATTAGTTCTAGAACAAATATGTGTCGAGTTCGAAGCCCCCCAGAGTCGCATTCAATGTAAGGTGGTTGGAGGCAAGACGTAACAATTACAAAACTAAGCAATGTTAGAGTGGTGTGTAGGTCAATTACACAACTATGCAATGTTAGAGTGATGTGTGGGTTATATGTCCTAAGGGATCCTGTCAAGTGGCATGACATAAAATTGCTTCTTCTTTTCTCGAGGTGTTTTTCATATATCTTCAACTAGCAGTAGGGTACGCTTGGGGCAAAGGTTGAGTAGAATAAGATTGATTCAATGGTTCTAATTTTGAAATGTTTTTTGATGAATACAAGGTCTACTTTTCATGGCCCCAAAGTATACAACATCTCAAGAAGAGCCTATCTTCGCATGTTCGGTTGGCACTGGAGACAGGACCTCATAGGGACGTTTTAGTCATAATGGTTTCTCTATAGAGAGATTGGCCCATTTATCTCTATCTTTATAACTGCGATTCTAACAATGACTCTGATTGTTAACTAAAATCATTTTACAGGTTTTGGCCTTAGGAATGGCATATCATAGGGTCACATATCATTGATGTAAGCATCTGCCAATATGACAAACAGAAAATTAGTTCATGGGGAACAAAAAATTGCAGTTATTTGTAGAGGGTAGCATTGAATTTAAGGTGAACTTGTCCAGTTTTGGCTTGAGATATCTGTGGCAAAGATGAAAATTTTCAACTACTAAATTTTTATTCTTAAAGTAAAAATGTCCATCTTTGTGTAAGCTTTGTGAACTTACCTTGATGAATTGTTCGATGATGACTATTAGAATAGAAAGATAATGGATCTAGTGTTGCAAGACTTTCATTTGATATATAATACAATGAATTGGTGAAATTATCAAGTATTTTTGTGCTTACTTGTTGTAAAGGAAAAAGAGATGATGCAATGCATTCGATGTTGGCATTATGAGGTCAAGATTTTGATTTGTTTGGCCAAAATACCACAATGAAAGTTGACAGGTTCACACTCAAAAGAGAGGCACGAGCAAAGTCTTGTGCAACACCACGAATCGCTGGTTTAGTAGAGGAGTTGCAGGCCTCCACAACCAAAGTGCTCAAGAGGCAACTGGCTGCAGAAAAGCAGTGTGTTTCCAGTATGGAGACCCGCATGCAACAGCTTGAAGACGGCCTCGTCTAGCACACTCTAAAAAGCAACAAGATAGGGCAAGACTTGCTGATTTCTAGACTAGTCTGGACATCGTGTCCTCTAGCATTGACACCATGGTTCATGCCAGGGAACATTTCGAGCAGGAGACTTGGGCACTCCTAGACCAACTACGCATAGAAGCTGAAGAGATGGCAGCCCTCCAGGCCAAGGTCAGTCGTTTGGAAGAAACCTCTTCAGCCAGGGATACGGAGGTGGCCTCCAAACTCCAGGGGTTGAAACATAAGGCCGCGGTGCAAGATCGGCAGGTACATAGGCTGCATACCTCAATTGCTCAGCAAGGCAGGGGCCTCCATGCAGAAGCTCGTGCTCGGTTGAAACAATGTATCAGCAAATTGGCAGAACGGGAAAAGCTCATGAAAGAGCTAAGGTCTCAGATAAGGGGGTGAAGGCTATCCAATATCCTACAACTTCTGCCCATGCCTATACACCCGTACATCCACATGATGTGCCTGCTCCAAAGGATCAAAGGCTTGCAAGACACCATGCCTCTTCACGATGCCTAGTGTCACCTCACCCTCAACACAAACGACAACCCTCGCCTTAAATACTGCAGCCACCACATGCTGCGAAGGTCAACATTGCTCCGGGGGGTAGAGAAGGACAAGACCGAAGACGGAGGAGTCGAAAGAGGAAGGGGAGAATCTCATCTGCTGCCTTTAGGATCTGGTCCTTTCTAGCATGACGCTTCAAACACCAGTACCAATTGTTTGGGCAAGCCGCCTTGGTGCTCAATAACTACCCATGCATTGTCACACTCACAGTTGCAAACACACGAATGCAAGATACAGTATTGAGTCAAGGTAAGAAATTAAAGGGACCATCTTGTATGTTGACTAGGATCTCACCCCGGCACAACAGGAGTCCTGGTGGCATGAGTTAGCTCAGGTTACAAACATCCACCACCAAAGGGGGGCCACAGGACTGGTCCGAGGCAAGATGAGAATTTTTCGACCAACACCTACTGAGGTCACAGATGTGCTCCATCATGTTACTGCCGGAGTCCTTGTGCTGCCATCATAGGAGTTGTTCCCTTGATGCCACTCCAACACCTGCCTCAATTACCTCTACTAGTGGCTTCCGCTCCACAAGCTCCTGCCACCACTACTACTTTTGTTGCTTCCACTGCTCCTACTCATGCTGCACAACACACTACCCCACTACCCCCCCCCCCCTTCTGCCCCAGTCACCACAACTCCTCGTGCATCTGCATCTCATGCTGACAAATAGGAATTGTGCCTCCTTGTGGTGTTTTAGAACTGGCTTGGCTTCCCTTGGCATAAAGAAGAAACCCTCAACTCCATTGTAGTAGATTTGGATCTCATTTTCCTTATGGGATCATGGTAACGTGCAGGGCATAGGCTGCCAGACCTCTCAGCCTATCTTCATTGCTCAGTATTCAATGATTGCACATGCAAGCGTGGACATTTTTGGGGGCGGGGGGGGGGGGTCGTCGCATGCTACTATTGTACAAGCTTGGTGCAGTCAATCTCCCTACGCAAAACATACAAGAATAATTGCTACTTGTGCGTACGAGGGCAGCATGGCAATGGGAACCCCCTCTTTGTGGCAGTATACTACTTTCCACATGTCGAGAGCAACTTCTATAGGGCTCATTCGGATGTGGATAGGTTGGATTCTTATGTTGATCTATATGATGACATACAACAACACAAACAATTGGGTAAAGCCATGTTATCTGGAGACTTTAATGCATGCATGAGGGCGGAGTAGGTCCCGAAATACGAACCCTTGGTAGAGGATGCTTAGCTGAACCCCGCAGAGGTAACTTGGCCAAGGACATCAGATGACAACTAGGTTGCACACTATGGCGGAGAAACGTTGTTGCTATGTAGTGTCTTTGACTTGGTCATTTGCAATGGGCTGGCCCAATGGCTATCCTTCACCAGTGCACGTGTAGACAAGAGAACCCGAGGGGTGGCTCCAGCGCTGTGGAATATGTACTGGCGAAGGAGCAGGACCTGCATCTGATCTCCCACTTTGGGATTAGGACAGACAGTCGGGACGAGTCAGACCACTGTAGAAGATGTTTTTTATTCACATTTGTGCTTTTTGATTCCGATAGTGTGTAAGGGGGCATTACCATGTTATCCTACCATTGTAAGTCATGAAAGGCTTGTTAAATTATCATTTTTAGGTGTTATTGAACCATGAAGACTATATGAACTTGAAGGGCTAGATAACGTCCTCTGATGAGGCATTATGGACCAGGAGAAATGGCAGAGGTGGCCATGTGGCCAGAAAATGCCGATGCCATATGACAATATGACCGAGGCATAGGAAATGCCGAGGCCATATGGCAGTAAGACCGAGGCATTTCCTGGCCTCATTGCCACTAAGACCATTTCTGCTGGGCCATAACGCCTCATTAGAGGACATTATCGACCTTAACATTGTGGGCCGAGGCATTTTGGAAGAAGTAGAGCCCTGTGATCGTTGTTTTGATTCTGATAGACATCTTCATTCAGTGCTAATCAAGCTAATTTGTTTCTATCTCTGATAAGATGAAGCAGAGAATCACGATGACTAAGATGTAGACTTGGAAAAGATTGATCTAAGGGCTAAAAACAAAAGCCCCTTTTCAATTGGAAAAGGCAGGAAGACATTTGGAGATTGTCGTTTTGGAGAAAGAGAAGTAGCAGATTCTAGAAGCAGAGAGCGGAACCAGCAAAGCATAGATTATTTTATTGATTATACAGAATTAGCTACTAAGAAACACAAGTACGTTGATGGAAATCTTATTGAAACAAGATAGATTATCACATATATGCTGGATCTCTGATTTTCAGGCTGTCGCTCTATACATCCTAGGATGCAAGAGCTCATTTTACCACCCTACATCTGTCCATTAACAGACCATGGTTTATTTTGATCACATTGATATATTTACCAACACTCCCCCTCAAAATAGACCCATCACTTCTGTTTCAATCAAATGCTAATCTACTATCAAATATTTAGCATGTTCTAATAAAAAAACTTAACAAAACTGTAAAACAAATTTCTGCCAATACGAAGATCCGCTTCGTTGTGTATGAAACGTCTTCACAAAACTTTGTAGCTCTCCCTTAAACATTCAAACGATGTCTTTGAGATCTGCTACAAATCATCAACACTTAAGAATCTCATCAGACCTGCACTATACCAAGCTCTGCAAGACATTTGACAAATTTCTTCCTTCCAAAAGCTTTCATAAAAACATCTGCAGTCATTTTGTCAGTTCTTAAATGCTGAATGGAAATATGACCTTCAACAATTTTTTCTCGCGTGCAATGGTACTGCACCTCAATGTTCTCTGCTTTATAAAAATTAGTTGGATGCTTAGCTAGAGACACTGCAACAGAATTGTCATTCCAAATGACAGTAGCCTTTCTTGCATCAATCTTCTAAGCCAGATGGACTCTTTGATTGCACTGCATAATGCCATGTATTCAGACTCGCATGTGGATGCTGTGGTTGCTCTTCGTTTCCTATTGCACCAATCTATTGCTCCCCCTTGCAAAGGAAACAAAACCCAGTTCTGGATTTTCGATCAATGGTGTCCCCTGCATAATCCGCATCGGCAAAAGCTTGAAGAACCAAAGAATGAAAAGTGATGGTGCTTATAACATATGCCCAAAGTAGCATTTGCGTGAAGCTGGGCATGAAGATATCAGAGTAATCGCTTTAAAGCAAGCCAATGCTCAGGAGCAGGATGGTCAAGAAATTGACTGAGTGTAATGGTGGCTTGTGCAATATCTGGACGTGTGCACACCATTAGATGCATAAGAAAACCCACAATGCTACGAAAGGAGAGGTTCCCTAAAGCGGTAGGAGCAGGTAACACTGCAGAGATAGGCATGTGAAAACTGGCAGGTGTAGATACCCCTTTGCTGCCATGCATGTGACAGGCCTGCAACATATTTTGGACCTAAATCAATCATGTGAAAGCGGGCGGCAAGGGCATCCTTAGTGTCTTTCATAAGAACAGGACTGTTACTAGAATCAAATCACCCACGTACAAGACAATCACAAGAACACAACCATCGTACCTTTTTATGTAGATGTTCCAATCAGCATAGCTTCGAACAAATCCCTGAGAGGTAAAAAATTTATGGATAGTATGATACCATTGTCGGGGGGATTGCCGAATTCCATAGATGGCCTTGTGGAGCTTCTATACCTTGTGTTGTCTCTGTTTTATGAAACCTGGAGTCTGCTTAAGATACACCGCTTGTTCTAATTTGCCATGCAAGAAAGCGCTCTTTACATCCATATGTGGCAAATCAAAATTATTAGTTGCTGCCACGACTAATACTGTCCGCACTGAGCTCAACCGAGCCACTGGTGCAAAAGTTTCATGAAAGCCACGACTAATACTGTCCGCACTGAACTCAACCGAGCCACTGGTACAAAGGTTTCATGAACTTGCTGATACTACCATGGATTCACAAGTTCAATGTTTCCCACCTGTGCTCCGAGACCAGATGTGTGCTATTCATTCCGAGGGAGGGATGATAGGCACATCCCTAACTGTGTCTATCGAGAACCGGACACAACTAATGCAGTTGCTATAGGTTTTGCTACTAGAGCCTATACATGCTAGTGATGTTTAAGTATAGACGTCAGTTTCCTAACCCCCAGTGGGATCAGTTGCAGCTACGACGCCTATTCATGTGGCCAGAGTAGACATGTCTACCCAGACGGAGAATTTGCAGTACACGAACAATCTTTGCCCGAGCCATAAGCACTAAGTTTTTCACGGGAATATGATATGATAGACAAATATGTTGTATTGATGTTAAAGAGCAGAGCAAAGGAGCTTGGAATGGAACCTATTAATGCGTTGGATTGAAGGAACTAGAAAGCCTGGCTATTTATGATAGAATGGGATCAGAAATGTGACGTTTACCAGTAAAAACATCATGAAAAATAAATTAAGATCATCTTGAACTCCTCCAGATCAAACCCATGCATCAAATGTTATAGGTGTTTGAAGATTTTTCTTGCTAAAATAGATGGAAGATCTCTTATCTTGTCTTTGATAGTCATGTTAATCGCCCCTGGTGGAACAGTGCACAAGCCATTAGTGCACGCCTGGAAAGCAGCAGCAATACAAACTTATTAAGACAAAAAGAACAGTTTGGCATGGCAAAATAATTAGATGTACAATCAAATATTTTACATCTCTTTGTAATTGGTGTTTCGTCACTGAGGAACCATTTGTAAGCTGGATCCTGCACCATATGAAGGACATGATCTCTATCAAACAATAAAACTGTAATCTTTGAAACATCATAACATGTGTATTTTCACAGCTTACCTATGCCCATGGAACTGTTGAATTCTTATCGTGGGTATGAAGTATGATCAACAATGGCATCATGCCAACATGATATGCCATCATGACAACATGAGATGAAAATTTCATATGCCTTAGGAGAGAAGCGATAGGGAATTATCAGCCATTTCTATTTTTTCCATCCGCTGATGCATAGTTTTAGAGATCCAATGGTCTTAAACTATTTCAGGTGTCAAGCCACGTGGATACCTTAGAATTGCAGCAAAGGGTGCACCTTTCTTTAGACAAGCTTGCTAAAAAAAAAAAGTAAAGAAAATAAAATAAACTAGCAAAAAGGCACTCCAAGGGTTGTGGCCAGGTTATACAACGTAATGTAACTAAGACCCCCTTTTTTGTAACTTTCTTGGCATGTAATGTAACTAAGATCTCTTTTTTTTATAACATTTCTAGTTGTTGCACACACAAAAAGACTTTGGTAAGGTCAAATTTATTAAGCATTTCAGTTTGATGGGATTAAGCTCTGGTATGCATTTCACTTGATAATTTTAAATTGTGGTATATCAAGCTGTGGAATTTGGCAGAATGCAATTTTTTGTAACAAGGGTATTGGGAGGAATGTCCGTCAATTGGTAATCCAAACTTGAATTGACAATATGATTCAATGTTGTGGGATGCTACTAAGATCCGTGAATGTTATGGTAATGACTTCATGAAAATAGAATGAATATTTTTTATAATTAACGGATAGATTTAAGGGTTTACTTTTTAAAAAATTTATTGAGCTGGCAAATGTTATATCGGTTGGTGGTTTGCCAGGCAACTTTTCTTAGATGTTGCATGTATGGTGGAAGCAAGGAAGATCATGACCCCTTTTTTTGTAACTAAGACCCCCTTTTTTGTAACTTTCTTGGCATGTAATGTAACTAAGATCCCTTTTTTTTATAACGTTTCTAGTTGTTGCACACACAAAAAGACTTTGGTAAGGTCAAATTTATTAAGCACTTCAGTTTGATGGGATTAAGCTCTGGTATGCATTTCACTTGATAATTTTAAATTGTGGTATATCAAGCTGTGGAATTTGGCAGAATGCAATTTTTTGTAACAAGGGTATTGGGAGGAATGTCCGTCAATTGGTAATCCAAACTTGAATTGACAATATGATTCAATATTGTGGGATGCTACTAAGATCCTTGAATGTTATGGTAATGACTTCATGAAAATAGAATGAATATTTTCTATAATTAATGGATAGATTTAAGGGTTTACTTTTTAAAAAATTTATTGAGCTGGCAAATGTTATATCGGTTGGTGGTTTGCCAAGCAACTTTTCTTAGATGTTGCATGCATGGTGGAAGCAAGGAAGATCATGACCACAATCCAAAATATGTTAAAAGCACCAAAATAAAATGTGTGAGAGTCATCACTCTCATGCATAATCTGCAAATATATTGCTTTTGGTTCACAAAGGGATAGTGATGGATAATTTTAGACAAACCCACATACATGTAGTATTAAGGTTTCTTTTTGAAATCTATGATAAGCTTTGCATGTCGCCAACAAGTCATTGAAAATGGTACTATCTGCATATAATGGGTTTATAATCTTTCCATGCTGCTTGTGAGTTGTCATTATTTTTTTCGTACAATACAAAGAGGAAATACCAAGACATGTACCTCAAATAGACATGTGTGGTTGCTAAGAATGAGATTGTGCATCATCATCATCATCATCATCTTGTCCCTTGTCATTTTTCACAAGACTTGCAGCATTGTTTATCCATAGAGTAACGGGGTCCGTTAGATGTGAATATAAGATTGGATGTTGACATGACCAAATTAAGGGCATGCAAAGTGTTGCAACTACAAGGCCACTGCGAATTCTTGTACTACAATGTCTATAAATGAAGTACCATAACCACGAGCATAGGCATGTAGCACAAGACTTGCCGCATTGTTCAGTTCTAGACAAACAAGGTCAATTAGATGTGGATATACGACTGGATGTTGACATGACCAGATGAAAGGCATCATATAGTGTTGCAGAATAACCCCTCGATTTAAAAAAAAAGCGGCTCGTACAACCTAGGCAAAAGGGGCACACATTTATTGTGTGTCAGCCCCTAGATTTGCTCACACTAGGATGCAGGTTTAGAAATTGATGGTCAAACTGGGCCTCTGGCAGCGTGACACGTGTCCGAAAGGGGGCAAGACCATTCGAAGCCCCCTTTCTGCGCCTCACTGCAACCCGGCTATGGCTTCCG
>JAANSK020291156.1:0-20031 GCA_011763485.2 Isoetes engelmannii
ATGTCCCCGCTTGCCTGTGCACTCATTGAACACGAAGCAATGCAGATAGCCTAGGATGTCTGGCAGCATGTGCCCTACATGTTCCTATGTTTCCATAAGAAAAATGAGATCCATATCTGCTGCAATGGAGTTGAGATTTTCTCCTTTTTTGTCAATGGAAGCCACGATAGTTTCAGGACACAATGCGACAGTTCCTATTTTTCAACGTGGGATGCAGATGCTCGAGGACTTGTGGCGATCGCCACCGTAGGGGAGTGTTGTGTTGTGCATGAGCAGCAGCAGTAGAAGCAACAGAAGTATGTGTGGCGGGAGGAGCTGGTGGAGCAGAAGCACTAGGAGGGATAGTTGTGGCAGGTGATGGAGTGCCAGCAGGAGTAGCAGCTATTGTGGTGGCAGCACGAGAACCTCTGGGCACTGCAGTAGCATGATGTAGCGCATCTGTGACCTCAACAAGTGCCGATCGAAAAAAGTGCATCTTGCCTCGAACCAATCTTATGGTCCCGCCCTGGCAGCGGATGTTCCTGACCTGAGCCAACTCTTGCCGGCGAGACTCCTGTCGTGCCGGAATGAGAGCCTGCTCAACATATAGGGTGGTCCTCTTCAATTGCTTACCCTAACTCAATATTGTGTCTCGCACTCGCGTGAATGTGACAATGCATGGGTGGTCAGGGCATCGAGCACCAAGGTGGCTTGCCTCCGAGCCATGTGTACCAGTGTCTGTAATGTCATACGAGAAAGGACCAGATCCTGGAGGCAGTGAGTGAGATTCTGCCCTTCCTCTTCTGGAAGGCCATGTACCACCACATTGTGGCTCCTCCGTCTCTGCTCCTGTTGCTCTCTACCCTTTTGAGCAATGCTAACCTTTGCAGCATATAGTGGTTGTGGTCTATAAGGTGGGGGTTGTGGTCTGTGCTGAGGGCGCGATGACATTGGGCGTTGTGATGAGGCAGCAGTTGCATATTTGGGCAGGTGTCTTGTAGGCCTTTGATCCTTTGGAGCAGGCACATCATGTGGATGTATGCGTATAGGGCAAAAGTTATAGGATGGTGGGTAGCCTTCACCCCTTGTATCTAATACCTTAGCTCTTGCAGGAGCTTTTCCTGTTCTGCCAATTCGCTTATGAAATGTTTCAATCGAGCATGAGCTTCTACATGGAGGCCCTTGTCCTGCTGAGCAACTGAGGTACGCAGCCCATGTACCTCTCGATCTTGCACCGCGGCCTTATGTTCCAGCCCGTGAAGTTTAGAAGCCACCTCCACATCCCTAGTTGAAGAGGTTTCCTCTAAACGACTGACCTTGGCCTAGAGGGCTGCCCAGGAGTGTGTAAGTCTCCTACTCAAAATTTTGTGTGCAGTTGGTCTAGGAATATCCAAGTCTCCTACTCAAAATGTTCTCTGGCATGAACCGTGGTGTCAATACTGGAGGACAGGGCATCCAGACTAGTCTGGAAATCAGAAAGTCTTGCCATATCTTGTTGCCTTTCAGAGTGTGCTAGGCAAAGGCCATCCTCAAGTTGTTGCATGCGGGTTTCCATGCTAAAAACACGCTGCTTTTCTACAACCAGTTGCCTTTTGAGCAATTTGGATGTGGAGGCCTGCATCTCCTCTGCCAAACCAGCAATTCGAGTTGTGTTGCTCTCCGCCATCGCCTGAACCTCTTTCCAGCACTGTCTGGTCTGGCGTCATTTATGGACATATGCGGCTTGTCATCAGGCTAGAATATCCATCATATGCCTGACGAGCCATGTGTGTTGCACGAGACTTTGCTCACGCTCCATTTTGATTGTGTACCTGTCAACTTTCCCTGTGGTATCTTGTCTGCGGTTGGGAATAGCATCTATGTATTCTCCCAAGAGAAGTTTCGCTGCCATGTGAGCCCTAGGTAAAGGGGACTGTGTGTCAATGCCATCCACATGCATATCAGTGTGGTAGGTGGAGGGACTCTGGGCTCGTCTGGCTCCTCTATCACTGGGGTTGCCATGGTTAGAGTATTGCCCCTACAGATGCTTGTCTGAAAGCCTCCAAGCACTATGATCACACCCACCTCTATCCCCTTATAGACTTCTGTCTGAAAGCCTCTAAGTGTAAGAATGATGTGCAACCTTTTTCACCTTTCAAGCACCCGTCTGAATGTCTCCAAGCTTGCTTAGTCTTTATTCCCTTACAGACACCTATCTGGAAGCCTCCAAGTATACATGAATCACCTGTGGTCTCTCCTATGTGCTTTACAGTCACCCGTCTGTAAGTCTCCTGATGCAATGTGAAAGCCTCTGAGTGTGAGAATGACCTGTAACCTTTATCTCCTTACAGATGCTTGTCTGAAAGTTTTCAAGTGTCAGAATTCAGTGAAACCTTAGACACTTTACAGACATGTGTCTGAATGTCTCCAAGTGCCAGAATCACACACAACCTCTATTGCCTTATAGACACCCGTCTGAAAGCCTGCAAGTGTGAGAATCACGTGCAGTCTCTGTCACCTTACAGACACCCATGTTGTCTTAAAGCCTCCATCATGCAAATGCCTGAATCCCACGTGTTTGGAAGGCAGCAAACCCTCTTAAACTTGCCTAGAATAGTAGAGCTCCTAGGCCTCCAAAGTTAGATTGTGATTTCGTTGTTTCCCCTTTCAAATCTTGGCCAAACAAGTGCAAATTATATGCTTATGAATTAACATACAATAAGCTTTCCAATGATACCAATTTCATACAAAACAGAGATTTATATCAAGAGCTATGAAGAAAAGTATGCACTGCTGAATAAATAAGAAATTGGAAACCCTAAAACCAGGCTGAAAATCCAATGTTTTGTTCAGAAATCTTGGCCAAACACATACAAAGCTTATACTATTGGAATTATCATCAAACAAGCTTCCAACAATACAAATTTCAAGCAACACAGAGCTGCAGACCAGTAGTTATGAAGAAAAATATGTAGTGTTCAATAACTAAGAGAACTGATAACCCAAAATTCAGGCTGGAAGTCTGTTGTTTTTGTGACGTTTCAGGTATTTATACGAGTATAAATATATGACACGTCACAATGAATAATTAAGAATACGTAAGTACTATTAATTATTAAGGATAATTAGCTATGTTAATTTGCCACTTAAAAATATTAAAAATTTGAATAATTAACTAAAACCTAATTAATTAGTTAATTAGTTAGTTAATTAGAAATAGAAGGCCACCTAGCCAAATTCGTTTGGCTAAGAGGTAACTGCTAATTTTAGTCCTAATCAAATTGGGGCTTCTTCCCCAATTTGCCCCAAATCGATTTGGGGAAGAGGGGCAGCTTGGAGGAGGAGCAACAGCTTGTTCAACCAAGAAGAAGATGGAGAGCCCTTCGTGATAACGGTTCTAGCCAGGATACCGGTTAGTAGGATTAGTTAGCTTGACTTTCTAGATAGGAACTGACCCTTAGTTGCTTAGATGGATGATTAGTTCTCATGTTGTTAAGCAATTGAGGTTATGAATGGATTACTAGTAGTTCTTTGATGTACCTCTTATGCTTGTGGGATTAAGGGAGGGTCAAGACTTAAAAGAGCCACTAGAATTATAGCTTGAATTATAGTAGATGCTTTGAGCTAGAACCCCATAAATCCCAACATATGCGGCTGTGCATAGATCCCACCTGGCTGTAGATGTTACGATGTGATTGAACACCAGACAACGGACCTAATAGTGAAGTGGAAACGGGATCCAACTATCATTTTGGTGTGCTAGGCTTATAGTCGGTCACTGAGCGTGGGCCAGGTATGGGTTTGATACCCCTGGGTCAGATGGACTCGATAGGTGCGGGTGAACTCGATAGGTGCGGGGTTAAGTCAGGTACAGGTGTGGTTCGCCTGAGGTGAAACGGACCTAAATGGTGAAGTGGAAACGGGATCCAACTGTGGTTGGCTATTATTTTGGTGTGCTAAGCTTATAGTCGGTCACTGAGTGTGGGCCGGGTATGAGTCTGACACCCTCTGGGTCAGATGGTCTCGATAGGTGCGGGTGAGCTCGACCTATGAATTTTGGGGGGTTAAGTCGGATACGGGTGTGGTTCGCCTAAGGGGGGACCACATTCTCTAGCTACACATGGAACCATTATGCTCCTGGAGGGGACTTGTCTCTTTCCTGCCTCATCGGACCGGGGAGATGCAACTCGGAGTAGGTCTCATAGGGTGATTCCATGGGATTTACATCTTCGGAAGGCTACAATCACGTTATACCATGTCTCAAACTTTTTGCAAAGTGTGCACAGGACAATGTTCTATGTAAGCCAACGCCATTGTCATGATTCCATCTGTTACTATCTTAAGGCCCTGACCGTCAATCAACCCCTTTGAGTCTGAGCCCGGTGCAGAACCCTTGTTTATGATGCATTGTACGTCAATGTTTTGTACTGATGATGGATGGGCCACCCTTCGTGATGGTATTATATTTATTTATATGGTTGCTAGTGCTAACATATATGCGCGATTCCGCTATATAGGATGTCCCAGTGGAGGAATGGAGCCAATGACACCTCCGTGTCCTTTACTCAGACACTTGGGCCATCACAAGTGGTCTGAGTTAGATGCATGGCTCGACTCAGTAGTTGTGCTGCTGGGAAAGGGAATTTACCATACCTATACGATGGGAAAATTATATAGGACCGAGAAGTGTCACAGTGGTATCAAAGCCATGATCTTGGTAGATCGGATCATAGCACTGGCCATGGACCACTTAGTTAGACCGATTAGGATGTAAATAGGCTAACATAGGTCTTGTATTTCAAGTGGCCATAGCTTTTTGTAGGAAGCTCGAATCGGGGAGATTTTGGAGCGAGTGTGTAGAGCATACAGGAATTAGGTAAAACCCTCAAGAAGCCTCATAAAGAAAAACTCCTAGGAGGCAGGAACCAAATGTTGCTCTCCCAGGCCAAATTGAGTTTAGATTTAGATTCTGAGATGCAATATACGTTTTCGCGTATTTCTGCCGTATAATTTTGTTTCCTTTTTTAAATTTTAAAAAAAAAAATCAACTTTAATTTGTTGGAAAAGTTTTTTTCTAACTTTTTTTTCGTAACTTTTTGAATTCTGACATCCGCCATAGCCGCCGTACACCATGCTTCGGCCGCCATAACCGACCTTGACCAAGTCGTACCCTTCTCTGCCATTCCTTCCTTTCTGCACCCATGGCTCATACCAGCACCACGCAAGGCCCTAGCGCCATGACCGTATGCCGACTTCTATCTCAGAGATCTCCTTCGACGAGAACATCTAGAAGTTACCTGGGTGGATGTATCTCAACAGTTCCTCCTGAACTCCTTATAGTCGTGGAGCAACATGTGCAGGCCCAACCTGCAAAGTATAAGGTAGAACTGGAGAAGAGACTTCAACATCGGCATACAGAATAAGGATATGCTCGACAAGTAGAAGAAAAGGAAGCAAGAAGAGCAACCAGTTCGAAGTTTGGACGAAAGCTCAAGTCTACATCACAACAGGCGAATGAAGATTTCAAGATCTGGCCCCAAGCCATCGGAGATATGGCTAAGGCCAGTTCTCCCGCTTTGAAGTGGAAGTGTATTCAGAAGGCTACCCCACTCCCTGCTTCCATGTCAGCATCCCAAGGGTCTTCAACAGTTAGAAGATAGCTTAAGAATTCAAGATGGACCTTAGGTTCCTTTCGATCTTCTTCACCCCCATTTGTTGCAAGATGTAGCTCGGGTTCCTAAAATACAAGCCAACCCTGAGTACGATGTCTGGATTGCTTCTGTACACAAGAAAAGGGTGACGGCCTTTTTCATAACTGGCTTTACTACAGAGATTGTCGTTAGTATCAACCCGGGCGTTACCCATTTTTGGCATCGAAACTGGCCTAATGTGACGCCATCCTAGCACAATGAGGCAGGGTCGAGTCCACGAGGGGTATTTGAAGGATTGCTATGGGAACCCTAGCCAACGTCGACACATAGTTCCAAAACACATATATAGCTCATGCATGATATGTAGAATCACGTCTATATATCAATGATCCTTGTGTATGCTACTCTAATTAAAGTTTTGGTTCCATACACAACTATCGTCTGTAATCATTTCTCTTCTCTTTGTAGACGGGGTACGCAATGCTTCCTGGACAACCCCCATCGTCCCCGAACACCTTACCCCGGAACAAGAGTTACTGGTTATAAAAAGGCAGATGGCTCTAGCTTCAAGCCTATATGTTATAGAAGAACCTGCCACCTATAGTCCAGGAGGATGCACCTGAGGTACCGCACGAGGGTACAAATCAGATACCCCCACCACCCCCACCTGGCGGGGTTAATGTTAATCAAGCACGTGCTAAATGGCCACGCCCGTCGCAAAGTTCTAGTTCAAGTTCGGACTTCTCGGAGTCCACCGACTCGGAAACAAAGATGGCAAAGTCTAGTAAAAAGAATTATCAGAAGACCGTGGATCTAGCTATGTCTAGTATATGGAAGGACCAAAAGCTTGCACAGTTCTCCAGCAAGAGTAGATCAGGAATAAATGCTGAGTCTTGGCTCCATGAGATCAGAGAATTCGATATGTCATATGGGATGACCGATAAAGATATTGGGAAAGTTGCCACCAACAGTCTTACTGGCCCTGCTCGTATATGGTGGAAGGGGTACGCCAAAGCTAATGGATTGATAAGGAATAAGTGCAGGTTTAGGAAATTTGCCAAGGCTTTTAAGATTCATTATGTTCCATGTGCCCATAAGTATCAGCAAGTCCAGACACTCTACAGGTTGTGGCAGGACAATTCATCCGTGCAACCATACACTGGTTCAGGTTGTATGTACCGGGTATTACGGAAAGGCGAATAGTGGAGGGCTACATCGAGGGATTGTCTAAAAATCTTAGGAGGATGGTACATGCAATTGATCCTAAATTTGTGGCAGAGGCAGAAGAGAAAGCCCTCAGTCTAGAGAAAGAAATACCTGGACTATCATACCAGAATCCCAAGAACTTCGGCAACCCCGCGGATGCCATGCAGCAGATACTGCAGTCTATTCCTAAGGAAGCACGAGAGAGGCTCATGAAGGATAAGGCATGTTTCCGATGCTTCTGCCTGGGTCACTGCATGCAAGACTGCTTTGCTACCCCAACTGACCTGCCTGCTTCAGCAGAAGAACCATGGGACAACATTGAAGGGCAGTAGCCGATCCCTTCACGCTTGCAGAATTGTTAGGGTTTACTGAGGGCCTATGGCTTGTGTTTTTAATATGTTTTAAAATAAAGTATGCTATGTTTTGTATGAACGACTTCGGTCAAAATGATGATCATGGTTGATCAATGTATGGTTTGGTAGTATGTTCAATAACTAATATGTCATGCTTGAATTGTGTCATTTTTGACCCATTCTGTTAGTTTAGCGTATCTCGCTACAATTGTCAATAAGAGTTATGAATTGCACACTACAACTCATTTCAAACTTGATCACCTTGAAAATGATAACTTTTGTACAACTTATAATCTCACGCTTGTGCAATCCGAAGTCCCATGGAGTAGTCTTGATGCTGAGGACAACATCATTTTTAAAGGGGGAAGAATGCGACGTTCCAGGTATTTATACGAGTATAAATACATGACACATCACAATGAATACTTAAAAACACGTAAGTACTATTAAATTATTCATTAAGGATAATTAGCTATGCTAATTTGCCACCTACAAATATTAAAGATTTGAATAACTAATTAATTAACTAAAACCTAATTAATTAGAAATAGAAGGCCACCTAGCCAGATTAGATTGGCTAGGGGAAAACTGCTAATTTCAGTCCTAATCGAACTGGGGCTTCTTGGAGGAAGAGCAGCATCTTGTTCAACCAAGAAGAAGATGGAGAGCCTTCGTAATAACGGTTCTAGCTAGGATACTGGTTGGCAGGATTAGTTAGCTTGACTTCTAGATAGCCTTGGTTGCTTAAATGGATGATTAGTTCTCATGTTGTTGGCAATTGAGGTTATGAATGGATTAATGGTAGTTCTTTGATTTGCCTCTTGTGCTCGTGGGATTAAGGGAGGGTAGAGACCTAAAAGAGACTAGAATTGTAGTAGATGCGCCTAGCTAGAACCTCGTAAATCCCAATATATGCGGCCTGTCCATAGAGCCCACCTAGCTGTAGATGTTATGATGTGATTGAGCACCAGACAATGGACCTAATGGTGAAGTGGAAACGGGATCCAACTATGGTTGGCTATTGTTTTGGTGTGCTAGGCTTATAGTCGGTCACTGCGTGTGGGCCGGGTATGGGTCTGACACCCCTTGGGTCAGATGGACTCGATAGGTGCGGGTTTGGGGGGGTTAAGTCGGATACGGGTGTGGTTCGCCTAAGGGGGGAACCACATTCTCTAGCCACACATGGAACCATTATGCTCCTGGAGGGGACTTGTCTCTTTCCTGCCTCATCGGACCGGGGAGATGCAACGGAGTAGGTCTCATAGGGTGATTCCATGGGATTTACATCTCCGGAAGGCTACAATCACGTTATACCATGTCGCAAACTTTTTGCAAAGTGTGCATAGGAGGGGCAGATGGACTACCCTAGCCAATGTTCTATGCCACCCAATGCCATTATCATGATTTTGTATGCTACTATCTTAAGGCCCTGACTATCAGTCAACCCCCTTGAGTCTGAGCTCTGGTTAGAACCCTCATTTATGATGCATTGTATGTGTTATGTTGATGGACGTTGATGTTTGTACTGATGAGGGATGGGCCACCCTTCGTGGTGGTATATTATTTATATATATGGTTGCTAGTGCTAACATGTATGCGCGCTTCCGCTATATAATATGTCCCACTGGAGGAATGGGGCCAATGATACCTCCGTGTCCTTCACTCGGACACTTGGGCCATCACAAGTGGTCTGGGTTATACGGAGGGCTCGGCTCAGTAGTTGTGTTGCTGGAAGGGGAATTTCCCGTACTAATACGATGGGAGCATCGTATAGGACCAGGGAGCGTCACATTTTTTGCTCCGAAATCTTGGCCAATCACAAGAAAATAAAAAATCCTTGCAAGGGGCTCTGAGAGAGCTCTTTAATGGCACACATTTAATGAAAAACAGAGTTATAGAAAGGTAGTTATGAACAAAAATGTATGGCCTGGGAGTGAAGGTGCAGGCCGGAAATCTGCTGATTTGCAGTTGAAACCTTATTCAAACACATGTAAATGACATACCAACATAAAGATATCTGAGAGAGCTTTCCAAAGCAATAAATTTCAGCTGAAACGGAGTTCGGGATCTCCAGTTATGAGAAAAAACGCGTGATCGGCACCAGTAGCGCCTAGGGTTTTAGAGCAAGGTTTCAAAGCATCAATCCAAAAAAGGTGGCATATCTTCCTACAGTGTCCAAAAAACAACGTGTCACGTGAATATTAGTCTAGATTGTGGAGCAAATTTCTTTGGAAAAAATGATTCTTCTTTAAATATGCTTTGATGGTTGTGAAAAGCCACAAACTAAGATCGAAAACATCGCAGTAAAAATGTATACAAGATTCTATTTATAGGTCTTTAACAAATTACTTAGATGGAATATTGTCATTCTAATAAAAAGCATCTATCAATGGAGTAGTGCCCATATAGTATACGTTTTTAGAACAACCTACAATCTCAACGAAAGTAGGAACATGTTAACGAAAATCTCAAGAAATCCTATATGTTCTATTGAGTATGCAACCCCGTAGTTTTTTAAGGCACCTTCCATGCATATAATCAAAGATTCCTTCCTGGTTTCCAAATGACTATTCAAATAAAATTGTAATACAAAAGTGTAGAGTTGGGTACCTAAGAAATTGCCTTCATGCAGAAAAAATAAGCACCATCATAGTAGTTATTGAAGACAACAATCAAATAATGTTGGCTATAATGATTATAGTTGATATGAGCTAGAGTGATTAAGTTGTAGCAATGACGAGAGGTGAGAAATGAGAAGAGATATATAACAAAAGAAGCTTATGTTAGAAGGTACAACAAGTCTTGGAGACATGTAATAACTAGCTTAGGCCAAGTCAAATGGCACTCTCACTATCTTCCATTAACCCTCATATACAATTAGGATTCAATGAATTTGGAAAACCATGAATATGGTTTGAAACTAATAAAAATAACAAAAGTACTAGGTTTTGAGGCAAAGAAGAAAGGAAGGAAGGAAGGAAGGAAGGAAAGAATAGAGCAGTAGATAGTAAAGAAAAGTGAACCGCATGAGGGTCACCAATAGTGGATCATGGTAAAGCGAATCAATTTTACCAATGGTGATTCAATATAATCTTTTTCTATTTTAATCTCAACCGTTGAACAAAGCGGGTAAAAAAAATGGGTTCAATCTTAATCATCCATTGTTTATCCATATTGGGGTATTTGAATGATCCGTGCTATTTTCAGATAGACCCATTTCATGTGGACATGAGATTTAGTGGACTATACGTACCCAATTTTTTTCAATAAAAAGTTTATGGAATACCTCATAACAAGATCCTTTAAGCCATGCATTTTAATTGGGAAAACCTTCAGTGTTTTCTTGTCCGGATTCTTAGGCCCACTATTGGTGCACTCCCCTTATAGAGCGCTGTAAATGACAAACGTCGAAGTGTTTGAGCCAACCTTAAATCCAAGGTGTGTTTTTCGTTTTTGTTTTTTATTTTTATTTTTTCCCCATATGGCTTCAATATGTCAAGAAAGAAAAACGTTTAAGTCCAAAAAACATTGTGTATTTTTTTAGCAGGCTTGCCTAACCCGAGATGACCAGTTTTGAGCAATTCTAAAGTGTCCACGTGATAAGCCACGTCATGCCACCTCATCTAAAACTAATACCATCCGTTAGATTTGTGATTTTCTAATTGTGCGGCCTACGAAATTAGAAAATCTCCAAAAAATAGAAGAGTCCCTATTCGACCTTTGAGCACCTTCGACAAGTAGATTGCAAGGATTCAGGGGACAATTCATTTTACTATATGGAGCTGATTTGCAGGAGTATGTGGAGCATGAATTTATTGTCATCATGTGGATACTCTTGCTTCTTGTTATTTTTTATTTTATTTATTTTTTGGCGCAAACACAACTACGTTTGACATTTAAGGCGCTGGTCCCCTTATTTCAACAAAACAAAACAAACCCCTTATTTGCAACAAAACAAACGTGCTTAATTGAAAGTCTGACTGTGAGTCAATAGCAATTTTTTTTCGTAACAATAAGTTGCCTTCCATGTTTTGACGAGGCAAAGAACAGAGCAATGCAAGTAATTAAGTAAGCAAAAGAGGCATTCAATTGCAGTTGAATTATGGAAGTCACGATAGACGTGAATGAGGATCCAAGACATCATAGAAAAACAGAAGCCAAGGAAGGGAGAAATTTGAGCTGCAACATCTCAGAAAATCATTCCAAGTCTTTGAATCATGCAGGGAGCCCGTCTTTGAATCATGCAGGGAGCCCATCAGCCGAATTGAAAGCCAGAAAGAGCTTAGATCCAAAAGGGCAGATTGGGCAATTTTCTGTAGCGCAGGAGAATGAGAATGCTTCTTCATCTTCAAAAGAAAATGCAGCTTCTGAGTTCATCAATTTTGCCTCTCAGCCAGTTTCAAACGCAGAAACAAAAACGAACATGAGCCCTCCAACACCTGCAGAAAAGAAGCCCCCTATTTATACCCGCTCAAGGACCAATTCCAAATCCCGCCTTCTAGATCCAGTACCATCTCCTCATTCCAACAAATCGAATAGCTCTGCCGCAAAGGAAAAAGAGAAGGAAGACCCTTTTAAGCATGCTGATCTCCCTGAGAAATACCGCAGAAGAAGATTTACATTTGGTTTAAGATGTGGGTTCTGGAGATGGTTCCAATGGATTGCATTTTTTGTTTCAGTTGCAGCTCTAATCTGCAGCCACACTCTAACTAGGTTAAGAAACCAGTATATTTGGGGTTTAGAGCTCTGGAAGTGGGCGCTGACTATGCTGGTGATTTTTTCTGGGCGCCTAGTATCTGGCTGGTTGATTCATATTGCAGTGTTCTTCATAGAGAAGAATTTTATGCTCAGAAAGCGTGTTGTTTACTTTGTATATGGGCTCAGACGTGGAGTGCAGACATGTCTATGGATTTCCTTCATACTTTTAGCATGGACCTTGCTTCTCAAGCCAAAGGCTGATCTCAGTAGAAGAGACCACAAGGCTCTGATGTATGTAACTAAACTCATTATATCTTTTCTCATTGCTGCAGTTCTTTGGTTGATTAAGTTGCTTGCTCTCAAGATCCTGGCATCAAATTACCATGTCAGTACTTATTTTGAAAGAATTCAAGAAGCCCTCTTTCATCAGCACATTTTAGAGGCCCTTTCTGGTCTTCCTATAAGTGATGACATGGATGCTAAAGATGCCATCACTATAGGACGCCTTCAGAAACTTAACAGAAAGAATGTATCTGCATGGAACATGAAGAGATTAGTGATGAAAATCAGGCATCATGGTCTCTCTACCTTGTCTCAGAGAATTGATGATAGTGTCCATTTGGATCGAGAATACGCCACAGAAACTGAATCGGAGGCAGTGGTGGCAGCAAAGCACATTCTAACAAATGTTGCAGGTTATGGAAGGTGATCTCCTTATCAATTTTTTCATAGTATGATCCCCTTCAAAATAATTCATGCTTTAATTACAGGTATTTTATTACAATACAAGATATAAAGAGGTTTTTGGAAGAGGAAGATGCAAAAAAAGCTTTCTGTCTATTTGATGGTGCAGTAGAGCATAACTATATCACAAAAGACTCTTTGCTTAATTGGGTGGTAGGCTCATTTCCTTCCTCACTAGTGGCTTATGCAGTTTTTTTTGTGGAATGCTTTGGCTAAACATGTTTTTTTGGCAGATGGATGTGTACCAGGAAAGAAGAAAACTTGCCCTGTCCTTGGGTGATACTAAAACTGCTGTACATAAGCTTCATCTAGTAGTCAATGTTCTTCTTATTATTGTTATCATTATCATATCCCTTATGGTGCTAGGCATTGCCACCACAAAGGTTCTTATACTTGTTTCTGGACAAGTAGTCCTTATTGCCTTTGTCTTTGGTAATGCATGCAAGAGAGTCTTTGAGGCCCTTATTTTCCTGTTTATAATGCATCCTTTTGATGTCGGAGACCGCTGCGTGATAGATGGTGTCCAGGTATGGTATTGACTTTCCAGTATATGGTTTGCTCTTTGCTGCATATTGTATCTGTACATTTCAACATCAGCCCACTTTGGTTTAATAATTTGCTGAAGTTTCCATCTTCTGTTTTTGCAGATGGTAGTAGAAGAAATGAATATCTTGACAACAGTGTTTCTTAAAGCTGATAATGAAAAAGTTTATTACCCAAATTCAGTCCTTGCAACCAAGGCCATTAGTAATTTCTATCGCAGTCCAGATATGCACGATGCCATCAACTTTGCCATCCATATATCAACTTCAAGCGAACAAATTACAGAATTGAAGCAGAAGATACATGAGTATGACTTCTGCATGCAGATAGTCATTTGCTATGATAGTGTTATAGACTCTTCTATTTTACATATGAGGTTAATGATGCAAATTGATCTGATCAAGCTTTCATGCAGGTACATTGGAAAGAATGCACATCATTGGCGAGTCCAGCATTCCCTGAATGCGAAGGAAATAGAAGACATGAACAAAATGAAAATGACCTTATGGCTGCAACATGCCTCCAATCATCAGAATCCGCGCGACCGAGCAGCACGCATATCTGATCTCATTCTTGCACTGCGAGGTTATTGTCAAGAGCTTGGCATCAGTTACCATCTACCAACACAAGAAATTCAACTCCACAGCAAATCACACATGCAACTTTGACTCCAACCAGACGTTCCACTGCTTTGAAGTTTTGATATCAAATAAATTGCACATATATAATATACAAGTTATTGGCCATCCTTGCTAGCCCTGGACTTTCATCTGCAGCTGCTATGGTTCTTAAAACCTTTCACTAGTCATCTCGATTTAATGCAAGGACATGATTTGTTCAACTGTTCATTACTGCAGATTAAGTACCTATAGTTGAAAAACAGACCTAGTCGAAAATACCGCTACGTTGGGATAATGTAAAGTTTCCTTCGTTCTTAAAAAAAAAAAAAAAAAAAAAAAAAGATGCACTACATGAACATGCCTGGAACGTACCTTATAATATGGTGCACTTCTCACAGAACACACATGCAGATCTTTCCGCACGGAAGAAGACCATTGTTTAAAGCCAAGTCCTGTACTCATCCTTCATTCCCATGACTAAATATCTGGAAACTCTTTTTGCACTCCTGCTCCAAGTCAATGGCTTCTTCAAAAGCAGTACATTGTGCCAGTCCACTCAAACTGTAAATAGAAACAGGGTCCAAAATTTAGAATTTGTCATACCTAATAAGAATGCCTCCCAATATTTAAGACTGGATTTATAGTGTGTTTTCCTGGAAATCCTAATAAAATCTTAAATCTTATGGAAATGGCTTGAAAAATCACCGGAATTTTTCTTTTGTTATCAAAATTTTTACCCAATTTCGAACCCTGGACAAAAACAAGCTTGGAAACGGCATCCTTTTTATTGTATTACCTCCAAACTATCGCAACCCTCAAAACGGATCTGCCCCTCCATCTCCACCAGCTAATTCGAATATTTTGTGGATATTTTGCAAACATGGGATACTGCCTCTTGGATACCCTTTTATTGTAAGTCTTCTAATAAGAAAATGTTAATATAGTGGGAGATCACGGGAGGTAGAGATAACCCCAAACCTCATCCTTGACATCCGGATGCAGCTTCGACACCAGGAACTGATCGTGTAGTCGAGATTTGATCTCCTAATAGAGGCCCGTCGAAGGGGTCATGGAACCTCTGAAGACCAAATGACATATACGTTTCCAAACCACCCAACAAACTAAAGCTTGGCAAATATTAAACGCCCACTTCTTGAAGCGAGGTCATTTGTCAGGAAGAATGCCCAAGAGAATTTGTTGACTCATAAGACGAGTGCGAAAGGAAGAACGTATAGCTGACCAGATGAAGTGCAAGTCACTACAAAGAAAAAGACAATGCTCAATTGTTTCAGGTGCAGCTTTGTAGACTGGAAACAGAGGACTGATAGTCGGCTTGAAGGAGTGAACCCGAACGTTGGTCCTCAAAGCTCTATGCACAACTTGCCACAAAAGAACTGACTGCTTTGGTACAACATTCTTGTCCCACACTCTAGACTACACCAATGCTTGCTTCGCCTCTTGGACTCTTAGTTGCCACTAAGAAGATGGAGGGAGGGGAGGCTCCATTTTGAGCTGCCTATAACAGGCCTGAACAAACTGCTTTCCCAAGGAAAATCCGCTGCAAGCCTCCACACGCTCTCATTCCCTAGTTAGGCTGCAAGGGAATATTGTCTGCTACAACTTCCCAAATGAAATAGTCTAGCCAAGTCAATCTGTAAGTATTTCTAAACTCGTGCCAGGAGGGGAGGCGTCCATTAGAGTACCAAGCCTCAAGATGCACTATACCCGCAGAGTGCCATCTGCGTTGAGTCCTTGGATGCATTGTAGAGGCTAAGGGAGTCGAGCTAGGGAGGTGGGGCAAAGGTACCCACAAAAAAGGAGAAGAGACTTGAGACCAATTTGAAGGATGCAAAGAAACTAGTGGGCTGACATATTTCCAAGCTTTGATAACTCCGCAGAGGAAATGAGAAGCATGAGGGAATGGCTTCAAGGAGTAAAACAAAGCTCAAGGTAGATGCAGGACAATGGAAGACTTACCAAAAGCACATGAGAGTTGCAGGGCCTGAACAAGTAAACGCAAACCGCAAGACTGCATTTGACCAAAAATAATTTTCCATACGAACTTTGACATAAAACCTTGTTGTGGAGCGATAAGTTCATCATACCAAGGCCACCATCTCTTTTGGAGCACACACTTTTTCTATGCCACTTTGACTGTTGCTCCAGTTTCGTTTCCACCACAAACAAAATTACGAATAGTGGCCTGTATCTCTTTAAACTTTGAGACTGGAGCGAACAAAGCAGAAGTAATGTAAACATGAGTGTTATTCAAGATAGACTTAGCCACCTGTATACGCCCAGCCATAAAGAGTGATGCACCTCTCCACCGAAGCAGATATCGCTGAAGACCTAAGGTAACCTGATCCCAAGCTTGTGCAAAATCAGTCTCTATATCAAATGGGCTACCCAGAAGTCTGGTAACAGCCTTCGGCAAAACAAGTGACCAAGGATAAGTTTGAATGCACGCAGGAGGAGGGGTATCCAAAGCCCAAATGGCACTACACTTTCGCCAATTCAGCAAACATCACGATGCCAAGGAAAAAATATCCCGGAGCTGCTTAGCCCTATCAAGATTTGCTTCAGATGCCTCCAGAAGTAAGAAAGCATCATCTGTAAACTGGTTACACACAATTTGAGAACCACCAGCCATCCCCAAGCCTTTTAACAGGGTGTCATCTACAGCACGTCGAAGGAGCTGTGAGAGGCCTTCTGCCACAATAGTGAACAGGAATGGGGCCAAAGGGCAGCCTTGCCTAGTTCCTCTCCCAACACAAAAAATGCTCGAAGGCTCACCCTGGTACAACATTGCAGCCCCAGATGACCTCAACAACTTCCACATTACTTCGCAAAAAAGGTCCAAAGCACAACTTGTGCATGATCCACAAGAGGAAGGACCATGAAACACTGTCATATGCTTTGGCAAAGTCAAGTTTCAAGTACACCATATGTTGCTTGGTTCGTCTTGTCCAGTACGTACCGTCACATGCTATTGCTATATTATCAAGAATGTGTCAGCCCGGCAAGAAGCCAAATTGTTCCTGGCTTATTATTTCCCCCAGGATCACCTTTAATCGTTTCGCATATGCCTTCGCTATGATCTTATAGACAACTAGCAATAAGGTAATAGGTCTCCAGTCTGAAATCATTCTAGGCTCTTTGACCTTTGGAATTAAGGAAATAATGCCGGTATTGAGAATCTTATCTATCTGCTGTGACTAAAGCATATTCTGATATGCAACTCTGATGACCACTCCCAAGAAGCCCTGGAAAACTCAACAGGGATACCATCCATTCATGGACACGTGTCTGTAGCCATAAGGAACACTGCTTTTTCGAGATCGTGAATTGTGAGTGGAGCTTCAAGTAGCAGCTGTTGATTCCAAGAAATTATAGGAGACACTTTTGAAAGCACAATATCATGTGCCTCAACGTCAAAAGGAAGTGATTTCCTTGCAAAGAATGAACTAAAATGCGCTGAGAGGAACTGTTCTATCTGCTCTGGAGTGGAGATAATGTTGCCATCCTCACATTGAGAAGTTAGAGCGGTACTCTGATGCTTCAGACGAGCTGCCCTGAAAAAGGCTTTTGAATATGTCACTGTGTACGAGTTTCAATTCGATACTTTCGTATCATACCCGATTTTATATATAAAAGGTTAAAACCCAAGCTCCGCTACATATAAAAGATTTTGAAGAGCAGCTTTTTAACATGAAATTTGCTTTCTCTGGCCGAAGAAGAAAGGATTCTTCATGTATATTGAGGCAACTGCATGCATTGGGTGCCCATATATCTACGTCAGGCAATGGTTTAACCGGGCAAATTTTAACGGTTTAATCGGGCATGGGCATCAAGGACCTCCCCCACCCCCCCCCCCCAACATCCATGGCTACATGCCATTTTAGGGCGATGGGGGATCCCTTTTAATATATTCACCACCATAAGGCTGGATTTCCACTAGCGGCTATGGCATTTTAAATATTACAAGTGAACCAATCGTATATTTACACATCATAGTTGTTGCATATGCTATCTTTCCACTAAGCCCAATAGATGCTTAGCTGGCATTATTTTGATGTTGCCACTGATTTTTCATTCTACCGGGCAATATTGCCAGGTAGAAGCATTATTCGAATGGCAATAGAACAAAAAGCTAAAAATAGCTATATATTCCTGTGCGTTGCCGAAGGCTTTTTAGTCAAAATGTTGGCAATTCCAGATTCTGTTGATGCTACCGCCTGGAAACTAACAGACCACGTCATTTTTAACCTGCCGGTAGTGGAAATCCGGCCTAAGATATGTGTTTTGGTAATGCGTTGTTTTATATTTCACATGGTTTTATAAGGCTTAAACCTTGTGCAAGACATGCGCATCCATTAGAGCCCAGAAGAGAAAACAGGGAGAGAAACACTACTAGGCTAGATGTTACCTTACAACCCTTGGAAAATTAAGCAATCTAAACTTGCAATGTAGATTCTATTAAACTGCACATGCTATGGGTTTAATGACATGCATTTGTTGTCGCAGAAATTCAAAAGTCTTTTCAGCTCATAACCATTCCTAGCCCTTGTAGGCCCTTAGTACTGGTATAAGGAACAAGTACTAATGAGAATGGGTAGGGTCAAACACGAAGTGGGCATAAACGAGAGGTTGTCTTTGAGGTAAGATGACATATGACATTATGATGCTAAGGATTGAAAGCTCCTTAGTTACACAAAGAGGTCACTTAAGAAAAGTGCATGTGTATATTCCGCGAGGTTGTCTTTGAGGTAAGATGACATATGACATTATGATGCTAAGGATTGAAAGCTCCTTAATTACACAAAGAGGTCACTTAATAAAAGTGCATGTGTACATTCCGCAATTCGCTGTTCCTTTTAGATAGATAGATAGATAGATAGATAGATAGATAGATAGATAGATAGATAGATAGATAGCTTTGTTGGGTTGTAAAAGCTAACTTGATGAACCGTACTAAAATGGAAAATGAGCCATTCGGTGTGTTCGTCTAGATTCCATTTAGCCCGAACTCAAATGTGTTCGGATGTTGTTTGATATTTGAGGAATATCAAGTTCTTGTGACGAGATCGATTTTTTCTCAGTGGCCATTGGGACATCATGTTTCTATATTGTAACCCTACCTAGACCTTGAGGGCAAGGGCCCTACGATAAGGGAGGAAATTGTTACAATGTATTTAGAAAGGGCGGGGGGGGGCAATAACTAATGTTAATCCCTAACGAAAGTAAATGATTGAGGAATTGTGTTAAACCTACCACGAACAAGATGGTCTAGGTGCAGAATAGGCTTGTTGTGTTCCTTCTTGTATTGAGTCCCATAAACCTTTTGGTGTTTGGTGGACGATAAAACTCAATGCACTTCAATTCAACTTTATCTAAATTAACTTCAAATGCACAAGTTATAGAACACACATTTAAAGAACTATAACTTGAAGACTCCAACTTAATTTTAACAGTCTATTAATTGGAAAGGTCTTAATCTCATCTATAAATGTGTTATGAAGGGCACTTTTTTTGTTTGACCAGTCTCACTTATCATCTATAAATGTTATGAAGGGCATTTTTTTTATTTGATCAGTCCCAAAAAAGTTATTGTTGTTTAGCCAAACACCTTCATTTTAGGGGCATTTTGAGATTTTCTTAAACTGCAATAAATGTTTGGCTCAAATTACTGTTACTTTGTGCCCATTTTATCTGGCGCAAAAACTCCTTTGCATGTCTAGGGCTGCGCTGTCGAGATGAAGACATGCTATTGCCTGCTCTATTTGTGCTCCAATGCAGGGGCCTTGCAAGGGTCTCGACTCCAATAATCCAATGCAGGGGTCTTGCAAGGGCGCTTAAGATGGCACAATCAACATTTGTTTTTCTTTTTTCTTTTTTCTTTTTTTTTTTCTTTTTTTTTTTTTTGTTGAACGTGGATCTTTATTACCCAGAAGAATACAAAGAGTACATGGGGGACTCAGAACCCAGTGGAGAAAATGTTCACTAGAGCAAAACTACCCACCATGCACATAACATAGAAGAGCAGACAATACATATCACCAAGAGCACAAGTGGCTATGAGTAAGTATTAATCTGAAGATATCGCTTCCAAATATTACTCTTGATGTCATCCTTTAAGGAGGAACACATATAAGCTTTTACAATGCGAGAGCGAGCGTCACTAAGCACTTGAGTATCTGGAAAGACCTGTCCCTTGAAGATGAGAAGGTTTCGTCTCTTCCAGATGGACCAGATGATCCA
>JAANSK020291157.1:0-10468 GCA_011763485.2 Isoetes engelmannii
GCAGAACAATCTTTGGAATTGATTGCTACTAGATCAGAAGAGTTCTGCCAGATTTGTGAAGGGTAGCGAGGTCTTTGCTTCATTTCACAAACTGGGTTGTGCAGATTCAACTCATCAAGCAACTGGCAGGTTCGTTTTTAATATGAGTCAGCTATCGGAAAGACGGTTTTTTTTCTCTGGCCCTGTTTGATACTAGAATTTTATTAGCATTACTTTTTCTGATCTACAATGGCAGTCATCAAAAGGGCTAATTCCAGGTGTCATTCGCATGAGAATGTGGTTTGCAAGACTTCAGAAGTGAGCACGGTGAATGCAATAACTTGCTAACCTTTGATGCAACCGAGGTCTATAAATCTTCTTTCTCATCAATGTTATTCTTTTCTTACATGATAGATCCATTTACACAGGCTAAAAGAGGCAAAGCAGGGCAGTTTGTACTGAACAGAATGTCTTTATTTTCATGTAACTCATGTATTTTTTGTGATATTGATACGAAGTCGTCCCTTCCATAGTTCTGAAATATCATGCCAGGGTTATAGCAGATGTATAAAGCAGGAAAGTCCTCAAAGCCTGACATGGCTGGGGTCACCAGAAAGCTGCTTTACATTTGATCATGTTGCCAGTGAAACTATTATACAGGAAATGCCTTTTAATATGGCTGGTTTGCCAATGGTGGAGAATTACATGTCAGGATATAATAGTTGCATGTTTGCTTATGATCAGGCCAGCATTTATTCTCATATTACCAACTACAAAGTTACATGTATTCAGCTAATTGACCCATCCCTGCCGTACAGACTGGTAGTGGGAAAACCCACACCATGCTTGGAAATATGGATGGCTTAGATAAGTGCCCGAATGCGAATGGGGGATGACACCACGAGTTTTCGAGTATTTTTTTTCAAGGATAAAGCAGGTGAGACATGTATTTATTTTTTGTGATATATGACATAGAATGATACTCACATATTTATATAGGAAGAAAGAACTCGGACACAAAAACATCTGAAATATATTTGTAAATGTTCATTTTATCCTCGTTCGCCTTGTGCAGACCTTTGAGTGGACTACTTCAAAGCCTGGTGAAGCTGTTGATATGTCTAAGAAGCTCGTATTTGCCATTGATATGTCTAAGAAGCTCGTATTTGCCACGGCTATGAAGAACCTTTTGAAGGTTGGTATAAATGAGAGGTTGCTTTCATCTTTATGATCTTATAAGTATGGTGCTCTAGGAGATTGGACCTTGCTTTGGAGGAGCATTAGAAATGTATTATATAGATTCTTAGGTATGTATATGATATGTTTAACTTGTGATCAGTATGACCAACATTTGTGTTGCCCGGTCTTGGATATTTGTACATGTCATAGAAATAGCTCTGATTTGAGAATGCTCCCATGGAGCCAATGCAATAATAAAGTTTTTTATTGTGCACTTAGGGCTTTTTGTTGCTTCGTATCAGGCTCTATTGGGGCTAAAGACGTTCGTGTGGAGACTTCATACAATACGAAATCAGGTATGTTTCTTGTTTTGTGCCTAGTGGACATGCCTAGGTTCAAATCCTAGGGGGCATAGTATTACTTACAAGTTTGGTTATTTAACTTTGAATTAAGAATGCTCTTATGGAGCCAATGCAATAATAAAGTGTGTTATTATGCATTGAATTCAATATCACAAAGAATGTGTGTTCTTCTAACCAATCCCATTTGTAGTAGAATGTTTTCTATGTTATAGTACTAGATGTCGGGGCCGGCGAAACTTTTCGTACAAAATTCGTACAACCTTCATACAAATTTTATACAAACACAATACATCAAACCATTGAAATGTTATTTGTCATATCAAAAAATTAAACCATTGAAATAAACCCCCCAGACCCCCCAGTTGTTTATGCTGATATTCGTGCAGGGCGTCCGGCGGTAGGCGAGGACTCCTAAACATATACGCTCGTATTTATACACATTGCACATCACAACCTTTAATTTCGTGGCGTATTTAGAACTGACAGTTAACTAAAACGTGCTAAAAAACGAGTCGCGCTTACTGATGGCCAGGATTGCCCAAAATCGACATCCAACGGTCCGAGCCTATGGGACCACATAGACAGCCATTAAACATATAACAACCGGCAAAGATAATGCACCATAGATCAATATGGTCTCCTTTTTAGAACAGTCTTGGGTTTTATCAGTTTCAGCTATCGGTTACGCTTGCTAGAAAAGGAGCCTTGAGTTGACTTATCAGCTTATATGTATTTAGGAATTTTTTTTTTACCCCCCCCCCCTTTTTTTTTAGGATAAGAATTTAGTTTTATAATTAGAGTAAAAGAAAGGTACATGAGATCCCCATACAGGATAGATAGAAAGAATTGAGCCAGAGAGGGGAGAGAGCCCCTAACTTAGCATAGGAGGGTGTACCATAGGAACCACCTGCTCTTCTTCTCCACTAGTGTGGATAATATAGGAAAAGACACCTTCTTCTCCACAGTAGTGAATACTATAGATCAAAAAGTGCCTACCTCCACCAAACATATGTAGTTTGAGGCCACCTCATTGATCAGGGATGAGAGTTACCTTACTTGTAGATCATTATCTGCCAAATCAATCCAGTGGCACTTGAAATAGTTGTAAAACCCATCAATCTTCCCAATTTTGTCAAGCCACTTGTCATAGTGTACCTTCCACTTCCTATGGTGGGCTAGGGCCATCATGGCAACTTCCATTTAAAAAAAAAAACTCTTTATCTTAGAGGTAGAGACCCCTTGCCCCCCATAAGCAACCTCACATCGGTGCTTCCAAATTACCCATAGTGCAATAGAAACCAATGAGGCTGAGATCGGGCAATTATCATATGAGATGATGATACCAGGCCAGGTCAAGTGGTGGATTTCAAGCCCCAAAATAGGAGAAGCCCAGGACCAAAATTCAATGATCTTAGGACAAAAAAAGATATGAGAGGTAGCTTCACTTACTTGACAACCCAAGGGGCACAGGTCATCTGCTGATATACCTCTTCGGAAGAGCTTTACCTTAGAGGAGAGCCCATCCTGAAGGGCTAACCACCGAAGGAACTGGATTCTTCTAGAGCAAATGGATTTCCAAGATTTGGCAAGTAATTGAAAAGCCACAGAGTTAGAGACACCAAACATTACCTCTGCTTTAAGAGGACGATCATCACAGAGGGCATGATATACTTTAGAAACCTCAAAGATGGGAGAGCCCAAGCAACACCAACTCTCCTTAGGACCGTTCACCCTATATACTCTAGAAATATTAGCCTTTAGTTCTCTAAAGACCTTTCTATCCCCTTCTCCAGTATTAGGCACCCTCCGTTTAAATGTAGACCATGAGATCCATCTGTCATGCTCCCAAAGATGATGTAGTCTAGATATCCCATGGGTAGTCCACTTTCCAAAAAGTCGGGGATGTACCAACGCCAGAGGAAGATTACCTGCTCCCGATACCTTTACATTCCAGAAAAGACTGAACTCACCAGCATCCAGAGGCAAGTCAGGAGGAGAGCATAGATTTTGTTCTTTTCCCCAAGCCTGGAGTATTCTTCGCATTACCGGAGAGGTACCTGACGCAATCTTAAAATCCCTGAAGGCAGCATTCAGCTCATCCCTAAGAAGCGAGGGTTTGCCGTTGAGCTTACCTAGCTGGAACCAGTATCCAAAAAACTTCAAGGCAGGAGAGGTGTCACCTTGCAGATCGCGCCAGACAAACTTTGCTGCTAATGCCTGAGCTTGCGTGAAGGGATCCTTGCAGCCCAGTCCCCCAGCCTTTTTATCTCTATAGAGTTCCACACAGGACACCTTGGGCATACCTCCCCAGATGAACTTCTTGATTATGACCTGGATTTGGTTATAAATATATTTTTGCGCCACCATAACAGATGAAGAGTAAATATGAGAGGCAGCCAAAACAACATTAGCCACTGTAACACGATTTGAAACTACAAGCCCTTTTGGCTGTCCAGAGCCCAACCTTCTTCCGGCGACGATCCAACAGAGAAGACCACAAGCCCTTTAGACTATATGAGAGGGAAAGGGGGAGATCCAGAAGTACGACAGTGTCCCCTACTTGTACCACTGGAAATCCCAAATTCCTGGCACGAGGATCAGAAGCTCCATCCAGAGCCCAAAGGACAGAACATTTGTTAGCATTAAGGCCAATACCAGAGATGATCTCAAAACCAACAAGTACATCTCGGAATGATTGGAAGTTGTCGTCATCGAACCTGAGAAACATGAAGGTCTCGTCAGTATACTGCATAATAGTGAGCTTATCAATTCCATCAGGCAGAGTCAGCCCATTCAATGATCCCTCGGAAACCTTGAGGTTGACCATCTTGGTAAGCAGATTTGCCATGATTAGAAATAAGTAGGGGGCTAAGGGGCACCCCTGTCTGATACCCTTTCTAAGATAAAAAAGGCCAGAAGGTTCACCATTGATGAGCACAGAAGTCGAGGGCAGACTATTCATACCTAGGGAGATATTAATAAACTGACGATGAAAGCCCAGATGGACCATAACCTCTTGTAAGCCTTCTTTACAAGTACACAGTTTTGCCTGGATGCTCTGTACCAGTGCAAACCTTCTCTAGCAGCCAAATAGTTGTCCAAAATGTACCTTCCTGGAAGGAAAGCAGACTGCTCTCTTCTAATGATCCGGTTTAAAATGGACTTGAGTTGGTTAGCAAGCAACTTCATGATTACCTTATAGAGGACATTGGTTAGGGCTATATGTCTCCATTCTCCAAGCACCTGGGGTCTTGGCACCTTAGGAACTAGAGTGATAAAACCAACAGCCAAGGAGGGATGTAATAGCTGTGAGTCCCATGCTCCTCTGACAGCCCTAATAAAGTCTTGCCCTAGAAAGTCCCAAAATTTGATGTAGAACTCAGGGAGGAATCCATCCGGGCCCGGAGATTTACCCGTAGCCAAGAGACAGAGAGTCTTATAGATTTTATCATTGCCCAAATTTTGAATCAAATTTTGATTATCAGCATCAGAGACCTTACTAGTCCAGTCCACTTTTGGTAACCACTGAGACAACTGAGGTTTGTATGCTGAAGGAAGTGTATCCTCCTCAAATTGCCTCTGGAAGCGCTCTCTGATAAAGACCTTGACTTCATCCTGATCAGTCAAGACCACCTGATTTTGATCTTTGATGGATGTGATACTGTTCTCTAACCTAGCCCCAGCCATCCTAAAAAAACATTTGGAATTTTCATGGTCTAGTTCTGCATACCACTTAGTTTTCGAACGTACAGCAGCACCTCTGGCCTCCTCCCTCTCAATGGCATTTGATTTGCCCTCAAGCTCCTCCTCAAGAGCATGTTTGTCCTGGTTGAAGGGATCATCAAATAGTTCATGTTTGACTATCCTGAGTCTATTATAGACAAAGTCATTTTCCTGTTTGAATCTCAAAGCTATAGTCTTACTCCACTTTTTGATCTAGGCTTTCATGCAGTTGAGCTTATGGACCCAAGCTTTCATAGAAGGTAGGTTGGCATCATTTTCAAATGAATCTAGGACTTCCTTAAAGGGGTTGCAAAACGTTGCTTTCTTCAATCATGAAGTGTTTAACTTGAAGGGTGTATTACCTGACTTCCTAAGCGTTGGGATGTCTTCGAGAACCAACTTTTGTGGGACATGGTCTGAGTGAGAGAAAGCAAGGTCGCCTTCAACATAGCATTTATCCATAAAGAAGGCAGATTTGTTGGCGATATAAAACCTATCCAGCAAGCAATAGACCCTGTCTTGCCCTTTTTGTTTGTTGGACCAAGAGAAGATGGCATTTGCATCCCCTTTTCTCACGGGGGTGTTGCGGGCTTGGGATCATGTGCGGGTGTTGTTTCAGTTGGATTATGCCTCAGTTTATCACCACTCCTCGCCTTTCTTGTGGGTTCCTCTGCCCCCTGCGCACTTGCCCTTGGCTGCCACTGTGCACACTCAGACGCAGGCCCGTTGGAGGCGCGCTGCCGTGCTCACCTTGGAGGACTGGTATTGGGATGGTCGGCTAGCTTCTTGGGAGTTCTTTCGAGAGCGCTTTCGCCTGAGGGGTAGTGACTGGGCTATTTGGGAGAAGGTGGCTGGTAGCATTCCGCTGCATATACCTCTAGTGCTTCGGGATAATGTGGTGGTGCAGGTTTGGAAGGTTCATCTTGATGTTGTGGCTTCATGTTTTGTGCGGTCTTGCTATCGAGTGCTAGCTATTCATGACACTCTGCCTCCTTCTGGCAAGTGGTCTCTGCAGCTCCCGGGACCTCGCTGGAGCTCGGTCTCGGTTTGGACTTGGAGTCCACTCCCCCCACCAAAGGTCAGGGTGCTTTTGTGGCAGGTGGTGCATCGTTGTATCAGGGTGAACGCCCTGATGAGCAGGTTTAGGCTAGGGGTGAGTCTTGTAGATTTTATGTCGAATGATTGTTTATGCTCAATATCTATGCTAGACTGTTCCTTAGCATATGCCCATCTCCATGACCCAAGAAACATGTTTTATTCCAATCCTCAGAACTGTTCACATGAAATTACAATTTTCTTGTTAGATAATTATACCCAGATCTCCTGCAACTTGCAATTGATTTATTTCCTAATCTGTGTTAATACCATGGTCCTTAGACCTCAAAACCCTCTTAGGCCTTTCAACAATTTGGTAGGTTGTTAATACTTAGACAATTGCATAAATATGACATAAAATATTATAGTAAAACAAAACCAACAATGTAAAATCAGAACGTCATTGATTAGCCCTCGCATCCAATTGCGCCCCGTCACGTGGCAGGGATTCTTTTCTTGAATGTTGTCCTAAATTTTTGACGACACTTCCGCCACACATTTTGGAATTGCACCTGCAATTCTTCTGTTCAGCCATTGGATGGCCGACATGTGGCGCTGAATATACTGCTCCCATGACTTCACATTGCACGAATGCCCCTCTTCTTTGAATTCCGGTGAGTCAGGCAGGCCTTCGCGCTGTCATGCATCGGCCAATCTTCCTCGTCGGTATTCAAGGCAGAGGGGCATTCCTGTATACAACCATTAAAGCAATGGAAAACTCTGTCGACCTCTTTCTTTGGCATCGATCCTTCCAAAGGCAAATTGAACCTTTCTGACTCAATTTTTGCCCTTTCCAAACAAATTTTGGTCTATTTTCTTGCTTTTATTGCAGTTTTAAGTCTTCCATAAAGCTCGGTAATCACTTCCAGAAGGTCATAACCCCCCTTGCTTCAGCCAAATCCAGCTTCTAGGAGCAATTTTGGCCCTATTCTAAACCCCATGACTTAAATTGTGAGCAACCGTATGTTCTGGATAAAAGCTAGTCTGCACAAATTCATTGCTCCAAAGGCTATACCAGTGAGCTCTTACATAGATTAATCAGCCTTTGGATAGCAATTCAAGTTCTTACCAACCAGATTTACACTTTTATATAGCCTCTTCAGTTGCTCGAGCAAAGGTATACTTGGCCTCAATCACACCAATAACATGTTTGTTGCAGATCCAAGTATAGCCCTTAGGGTTTCTTCATTTGGCACTTTGTAAAACAATCAATTTTTCTAACTCTAACGCTTTAACGATTGGCGTGATTGATTTTTGCCTTGCTTTATAGTTTCAACCGGTGGTCGCTGTAACGTTTTTTGAAATGTAGGAGAAGCTGCATGTTACTGGGATCGTGGGTTGGACACTCTTCTTGGACTATCATGGTTGTGGGCATGTCTGCAGTTACTCTCCTGTCGATAACTGCTCCTCTAGTCAGTTATTTATTGTTAGGGTTTTCGTCAAAAACCCAATGGTCGAGGTTTTTTTTATCCCGATGATAAGTTTTTGGCTCTGGACGGTTGTATCTTTGGCAGTGTTCTTCAAAATCTAGAGCCCTAGTAGGGGTTACTAGTTGTATAATTCATTGATTTGACCTCAGTGATTGTCTAGTTCCGAGAAATTCGATTCTTGTTTTCACTCATTTGGATTTCATTGTTGTGTTTCCCGTCATTGTATTCATTCATCCAGTCTAATCAATAGAACTCCACTTCACATTGGATGTTGATATTTTGTGCATAGGACCTTTCCCAAGAATGGTTGTATAATGCACTTAACAACCTACATCGTCAACAATACGGTATTCCTATGTCAATGAGCCTTGCTTATTGTCTTATTTATGAATGCGAGCAAATGCGAGACCCGCAACTTTGTCGAACAGTCCTTCATGAACTACAACAGGCTTGATTCAATTATCTTCTTGGCTGATCAACTTATTTAGATGTTTGTCATCTGTAGATTGCCAAATCTAGATCTGATGGCATGGAGTGCACTGATTGCAGGGTGTGCCCCACATGGCTAAGTTTATCTTGCAATAGAATTGTTATAGATACAATATGAGGGAGTACAGCCAAATCATTTTTTGTTCTCTAGCATGTTGAACGCATGTGTTAGTACAACCATCATGTGTTTGTTGGAATATCATCATATAATTTACATAACTAGACTATGCACAGATGGTGGTGTACAAAGGATTTATATAGGTCAAAACATATACTTGTACAGAGATGCAAAAGGGGACGTATAGAGGATTGATACAACATGAAAAAATTAAGTTTAATAGTTCAATGTGTTACTATATTTAAATGTTGAGGTGTCAACAAAAAGGCTGATTTTGAAGCCAAATATTTGTTTGAATATAGCAAAGGTGAAAATCGGCCTGATTCGATGCCATAACCATCGAAGAAATGCAGATAAAGATAGGTAGAGATCGAAGACAATTGTATTGCATTGTGCAAAAGATTTCTAGTGCGGATCTCGACCTAATTGATCTGTTAGATCGGCATAAGGTTGAAGTCATTTTTGTGTGTTGATCATTGCTACAGTAAATAGTGCCTTCTGAACAGTGCTCGATGTCATTTAATTGAATTTTGGAACTATTACCTTGTTATTTGGATAACCTTAATAACCATTGTCATTTGGATTATTAAGTTGATTGCAATGAGTATGGTTTGAGGTGTGACTACTTAAACTTGGTTGTAACTTTAAGTAGTAAAGTTGAATTTGGATTAAGATCAAGCTGGATTTACTTGTTGACTCTAATATCTCACATTTTATATCAGAGCCATGTCTAGAAGGTTTGGAGCAGGACTGCTCAGTACAGTTGATGTTTACATAGGTGGACCTGGATTTCAGGTTTGGAAGGATGTTATCAAACACATCCTTGAAGTTGAGTATTTATGGGATCTTGTTGATCCTGCTAGTGGAATTACTGTACAGAATGTTCTTGGTGTTGGGACAAGTGCGTCTGCTAATTCTCGAACAAGGGGAACCTCCAATGCAGAAATAGGTTCTGGAGAAACTGCTTCAGGAGGAGCATCTCAGACCGTTACATAAAGAGTTTTGACTAGAAGGGGCCTGATTGCAAAGGAAAAGGAAGCTCAAGGAATTATTACCTCAAAGGTTAGTCTTACGATCAGGCTCAAACTCAGAAATTTAAGTGCTAGAGATATGTAGATTTTTTTGCTGAAACACTATGAGAACAAATGTCATCTCAGATAGATTTATTGGCAAAGGAACTAAGAAAACTCAAACTCCATGATGATGATGATGTCTCAGAATATTTCACAAGTTTGATAACATAGTGGCAGACTTAGGAGGTGTTGGAGTTAATCTAAATGATAGGTATGAAGTCCTTGCAATAGCAAGATCAGTTGCAGAAAATGAACATCTATATCTGTTTGGAATGTTGCTAAATCCAGAGAGGAGGCTGAAACTATACTAAGAACTGAAATAGAACAGAAAAAGATTATAAGAGATGATGATGACTCAATCGAGATATTGTATGCTGGTCGAAAAGGCAAGAATAAAAATGAGAAGGGTACATGCTTCTATTGTCATGAACAAGGTCATTTTAAAAATGCTTGTCCAAAGTTAAACAAGGAGTTCACTTGTTACACTTGTGGGGGGAAAGGACATTTAGCATCTAAATGTCCAATACCAAAAGATTACATGAAATAGAAAGGAAGGGGAGCAAGTGGAAGAGGAGGAAGAATATCTGCAAGTAGAGGACGAGGAGGCAGATCTGTTGGAGCATTTATTACAAGAGAACAAGGAGCAGATGAGAAAGAAGAAGTTGAAGATGAAGATGAGGTACATAATGCTTTTACTTTTTGTGATATATTCAAATCTAACACAAAGTCATGTGCTCTTGTAGTTGATTCAGGAGTTAAAAGATCAATAGTTCATACTACTGATCTTCTCAAAACAATAGACTTCAACTCAAGCAAGGAGTGTTAAAGTAGGGAATGGAGCATTGCAACAAATCGAGGGGAAAGAACCGCTACAGTTAATAGACTTGAATGAAAAAGTAGTTGTTAACCCTTTGGGTTAACCATTGTGGCATAGGCCATTATGTTGTACCATATGCACATGGTTAGGTGTCTGTGGTGGCAGACAGACACTTGGCATGCTTAGGTTAGTCTAAGTGTGTG
>JAANSK020291168.1:0-10467 GCA_011763485.2 Isoetes engelmannii
GAATAGAATAGAATAGAATAGAATAGAATAGAATAGAATAGAATAGAATAACATTTTTATCGTCCACGGAGGCCAATCGGCCTATGGGACCTGTACAAAGAGAAACACCAAGCACATTACAGTCCGGGTGAAAAAACCCCCCCGGGGAAAAATCGTGACCGCAATGAGCCTGCTGGTATACCAGACACGGGAATGGCATCACAAGCTAGAGGGAGAAAGCCGATGCCTTTCGGTCATGACCTCTTGAACATATGCACCAAGAGTTTTCACCGCCTTGGTGCTCAGCAGAAGATGCAGTGTCTGGTTCGGTACCATTAACTGTGGGTACCGTGCCCTAATTTGTTCGTAAGAAGGGCATGTTAGCAAAGCATGGTGATCTTCTTCAATGACCCCTTGGCGGCAGCACCAGCAAGTCATGTCCTCCCGTGCTTCCCTCAGGAGACCATCCCATTCTACTCAAAATTGAAAATTTATCCCGCCAATATGGGCGGGATAATTTGCAGGTCCTATAAACGTATTAAACCTTCATTACTACCTTTTTTGCTTTGTGGTGGGCCTAAACTTGTCCCATCAAAATTCTCAAAATACCTTTTTTTTTCTCAAAGTAATAAGGGGCTGGTCACGCATGCCATGTGACAAATACATTAACAATCAAGTAAAGGGGGGGAGGGTGGGTTTTAATGATAAGAGAATAAGGTATTGCTGAGAGAGACGAGGAAGCACCAATGAGATGTTGATGAAGAACCTCGCTGTAAATAACGATCTCCCAACCAGGAAATGCATGCCCATTCTAGAACCTCGATCCAACGGCTCAGATCGATGGGATTAATTGGACTCGCATTAAAACAACAAAACATCCCGAAAAAAAAGAGAACTTTAATCATTAAGACGGGATCGAGGAAGGATTATGGCCAAAGAAAAGGTATAGCCGAGAAAGACCATGCCAAAGCATGAAAAAAGACTCCATTTGCTCGAGTTAAGCAGGAAAAGATCTTCCCCTACATGGTTTCAAAGATAAGAGAATAAAGTACTGTTGAGAGAGGAGAGAAGGTGCCAAAGAGACATTGATGAAGAACCTCGCCCTAAATAGCGATCCCCCAACTAGAAAATGCATGCAATGCATGGATGCGAGACGTGCATGCTCGCCCATTCTAGAATCTCGATCCAATGGCTTGGATCGATGAGATTATCGCAGTTTGGTGTTCCACAGAACTTGCAGAATGTTGCTACAACTTGTATGAAGCAATGTCAAGTCAAATGCCACTATTGAGCCAATCTATTAACAATAGTGTGGGAGTACGCGAGTGTTGTTTACTCTTTCCCACATTGTCTGAGTTATACATTGACTACTTTTAGGATTGGGTTGCCCATTATCAAGACTTGCTACTCATATCATTAGGCTATTGTTGTATGTATATGATGTGGATTTCTTAGCGCATATCCCTCCATGTGATATCACTTAACATATGGAAGGATTTGGAACATGTTCAGAAAGCCTTCTTGATTCAAGCTCATGGAATTAAATTCATGATCCTATACTTATTCTTCTGCAAGAGACTGAAATTCCTCCTATGTAATGTAGAAATGGAATGCCACATACTGATTATCACAAGGTGGTCCAAATGGGGGATACACGACTTTCAAACCTTGTATACACAATGGTCATGGGTCCATAATCCTTTAAAATCATTAGTATGAGAAACGTGCATCAGACAAGGAGACTTTTGTGAGCCTTCTTGATGCATGTGCTAAGACGACTGGCCTTGATGAAGGCAGGAGAATGCACAGTAAGCTTATCAGCTATGGACTCGAACCGCAGACGATGATGCAAACATCTCTTATCAATATGTGGCAGCCTAGAGGATGCAAATTTAGTATTCAAAGTAGGACTCCTTTGCCATGTGATAAGGTGCTTCATTTCATTCACAATATACAACGAGATGGTGTGAAGATTGATCAAACACTAGTATTGCTTATCCCGTCTGCCTCTTTTCTCTATGTCTTGCATAAATATGGGCCAGATTCAATCATGGAGAAGTTGAGGAACAAACAAATCTTTGAATTTGTCCTTTGTTATCTTATGTTACATCATACCTACCAAGTAGGAATGACACGTTCACCTACTGTTCTCACAAGGCATTTACTAGCCTTTATATTCTAGAGGTATCCACCTTATTTATATTCCCACCAAGTAGGAATGACACGTTTACTCTATGAATGCTGATAACCAGAAATTTCTAAAGTGTGTTGCCTCCCAAAATCAGCCATTTCTTCTAACAAGCTCCTCTTTTACAAACCCTTTGATTAAAGGCTCAAATGAAAACTTTATAGCCGAACTATAAATTGGTCCTTTTATGGTCAATCTCTACTTTCATACTTTGGTCCCCTGGCCAACTTGGTCTCCATGGACGTTAAAAAAACCTTGCTTGCAATTTCCTGTGTATCCATCGGCTAGGTTATTTTGGTTTGAATAACGAATATGAACTTGACTCTTGTTCCCTTTGCAAACTCTTCCTTTTTACTAAATGCATTGCATTGTCTAACGTTGGACGTTAATAATAGATCTAATTGCACAGGTTTGAACTAAAGTTAATAATAGATCTAACTACATAGGTTTGAACTAAAGAAATGTTCACGGCGGCCCCTTGGCCGCCGCAATAAATTTCTTGTACTGTTAAAAATTTTCCACAAAGGGTATCATGGCAGGGCGAGCCATATGGGAATATCCAGTTCGAAAGGTGGGGGCCGCCTCCGTTGCTGATTGGGATGGGACCCTGATTTTCCATCGATGTGGCCAACCTTAGTGACTTCAAATATCCTAGTCAAGGTGACCTCTCACTCTATTTTCTACGTTAGTTAACTTTTAGTTAATTTTGCTAATTTAACTGAAGATAGTGCGAAGACAAGCTTAGAGAAATACCTTTGATTATCCTCCCTCTGGCTCCACCTCCACCTCTAAAGTTTCAGACTGCACAACAAATGCACCATGAAGTGGTCTGATAAGGAGGCAGCAGCACCTTGGGGATGGATGGAGGACATAGCATGCTATATATATTTCACAAATTGCAAACAGATCCTCGAAGGCGAGGAGGGTAACTATGATGGACCTATTGGAATCACATTGTCATTTCTTAAGATTAGAAGGCATTCCCCAGCTATTACTAGGACGGTGACTGCTCTTCTCCAATCAACTTAATGTTTTGTATATAATCAACTTAAAGTTTCGTACATAATCTTCACGGACTTCTTATAACATGCAATATTCCATCTTTGCAGCTCTTCTGAACTCAGACCCCACAGTATTATGAGCCATTGCTTACCAAAAGCATTTCTTTCAGTGGTACACAACCAATTCCGATTCTGCCCTTGTGTTAGTTGCGTCCGTCTAAACGTGGTGGGATCTGAGTACTTACAAAAATGTGACAGTGAACTATCTTCATGTTCCAATCTTCTTCTTCATTATCACCTTTTAGATCATCATTGGAAACATGTTGGTAACACAATCTTGTTCCTTCAGACAAAACAAATTCTTCCACTGAATTGAACACTGCAGGCAAATGAGAAAATTGCTCAAGGGTTTTGTGGGATGTGCAAAATAGTGATATATATTATATAGGACATCTTCTTACCCCTGAAGCTAAAAGACAAGCAGGTTGGAGAACTATAGGTCATAGACCAGATACCAGACCACCAATACATAAGCCACAAAATATAATGCCTGGCTGCATTTTGAAGAATCAAACATACATTAGAATCCTGGTTTACTAAGTTATAGCGAATACTGCAAGCTCCTTACCTTAAAGAACATACAAGAAAAACATTCAAAGGGAGCTTGAAGAAACCCACTGAGAAGAATACGAGGAACAGTTGATAAGCATGAGAGCTCAAAATCCATCAGTACTCAAAAGTCGGATAACAGCCGTAACAACTGAGCTCGCAGAGATATCTAAAGTAGGATCTTTAATCTTTTCCAACAGAAGAAAATCGACCTTTGTACGTAATTCCCTAATTAAAACAGCTATACGTGCAGGTGCTTCGAACACCAGCCAATCATCAACTGCAATAGCCTGTTTCTCATGCATGACACTTACCTTTCCACCAAAAAGTAGCAAACTATAAGCAGGAACCATCGAAACTTCTTTTAGAAATATCTTGGAAGTTTTCAACTTCTCAGTATATGCAAGCCAATTGCTCTCATACTTTGCAACTTGGAAGTTGACACTGGAAGGATGCAAAAAGACCCGCCCATCTGGTTTTGTAAAGTAATGGATTTCGTGAGCAGCAGCAGGCTTAGGAACTGTCCCGGCTTCTGTCTGCACATATGTCTGTTCAGGATGCTGGACACGTGCTATGTTTGGATAAAATCCAGCGCAGACAATGGCTTTGATAACTCTGACACTTGTAGAATTGATAACAAAAGCTTCTGGATCTGCTAGATTCCCAGAATTTGCAGAGCCCCTGTCCAAACTAGTTTTTGAGATGAACCCAAGATCTGCCAGTAGTTTTGAATAGTCTACGCGACTTGCCTCAATACCAAGCAGACTGTCTTTTGATAAGAAATTAACAGCACAATAATCATTTTCAGCAACCCGCCCCTGTTTCCGAGCATATACCCATCCATTATAAGCAGTAACAATGGCAATGTGATCACTTTTGCTACCATCAGAAAAGCTACGTTTGACTTTGCTAGTCTCTTCTCTCCGATCTGAGAGGGATAAAAAGGGAGAGCGCCCGCTCAATGCCGCAGCAATAGTGAGCACCGGATCAATGCATCGTAGCATACAGGCAAATAGTAGCATTTTCCCAACACGCACGTCCACAGGCATTTGTGCAAGATGTCGACCAAGGGGTGTGAGGGTTTCTTTCTCATCTAATGCATTTAGATCTTGCAAGCTTTTCACAGCCATGTCAATGGAACCTGATAATGGAGGAGTCAACATCTCTGACAATACAGTGATCAAGTCTCCTGGTACGAGGCATTTGATCTGTCAATTAGGAAATATAATTAGGGGAAGTGACAATCATAATATCACCATCAAGAAACACATGCAAAGAAGTTCCACTTTGGAGTGGCAAGAAACCAGTTATCATAGCAATCAAAATGAATTATATAGCATGTTTACAATGAACACATGATCGAACAAAACCTTCAACACGTAGACCATATTGACCCCACTAATATTCCCAAGATTACTCAGAATTTTGATTCATTTCCTAAGAATGATAAATTTGTGGTCAATGGAATTAAACGCAAGACCGAGGGAGCTGATTTTTATGTGCAACTGTACAGTTGCCTAAGAGGTCCAACAGCATTGCTACCAAATATATGGTGCACCATATTGCATGTAATATTTACAGAACGACCCTATAAGTTTTTAATATCCATAGGGCCACCTTAAACATACCAAGCGACAACAGAAAAAGAATTACTGCACAGAAAAGTCCATGATTTCAAGGGAACATGCACAATGAGGGACATGCAATCTGAAGAGGGAGCTTAGGTATAACCAGGTCCTTAGATAGGCCAAGATAATGAAATAACCAGCTTGAACTTACTTTTAGGCATAAACCCTCAAGGGAGACACGAAGTACTTCTGGAAGTTGCTGCTCATGCAACTCTTTAAATTTTTCCTGGCTGAAAAGTCGTAAACAACAACCTGATTGAACACGCCCAGCACGACCACGTCTCTGTTTTGCATTAGACTTCGAAATCCAGGCGTCCTCTAAGCAAGAAAGACTCCTGCTATGATCATATGCCATCTCTTTATGACGACCCGTGTCTATGACATACCTGAACAAAATCAGACATTCTCTTAAGTAAAAGTATCCAAAATGTATAGCAGCAAGAAGGGATTGAAAACAGACTTCCCTAATCACCCAATTTCATATATGCATGTCTTGCTATGTACACTATCACCAATTCCATCCCCCAGATAAAAGTTCCAACAGAAAACAATGGAGATAGAAGCTTACAAAATATCATCAATGGTAATGCTTGTTTCGGCAATATTGGTTGAAAGAACTATCTTCCTTACACCTGGTGGTGGCTTCAGAAATACCCGGCTCTGTTCCTCGTTTGAAAGCGAGCCATGTAATGCTAGTACCCACTTCCCATCAACACCATATTCTGTAAGCTTTGTAGAAGACTGCAATCGGGCTTGTAATCTTCTTATTTCAAACATGCCAGGAAGAAAAATCAGAAAAGATCCATTATTTTGCAAGCCATTAATTTCCTCTCGACGTGGTATTAGTGGTCCATAAACTTCTGAGGGAGTCATCTCTAGTTGGAGAACTGTGTATAACAGAGCCTCAATAAGATCAAAATTAATAATGCTCTCATCTATATATGCCATTGCCTGCAGTGTGAGCTCACTGTATGTAACTGGGAAAAATCTAAAATCCTGCTGTTCACCTTGCACCTCCCAACTGTCTATATCTGAAGTTCGTGTAACTGGCTTCATGGAGGACAGCAATTGACTAGACTTGCCTTTTGAATACTTTGATTTCCGATTTATTTTGTATCCTGTAAGCTCTATGACGTCTTCTAAGAACAACTCTTTCACAGGATATGTAAACCCTGGAATATGACACACCATTGGGCGGTGACCAACTATTTCTTGAAAATATCCAGCAAAAGTACTTGAATTAAGTGTTGCTGACATCAGTACTAAATGAATGCTCGCTGACCTTAGTAAAACAGAGGAAACAGCATAAGCCACAAAATTTATTCCAAAAGGAAAACAAGGAGGCAGTTAGCATCAAACCTTTTCAAAAGCTTCTTCAGAAGCAGCAGCAAAAGATCGTTCTCTACAGTTCTCTCGTGCACTTCATCAATAATGACGTGAGTAACTCCTTCAAGGCTGGGATCAGATATTAATCTCCGTAAAACAATGCCAGTAGTACAAAAGAGCAAGCGGGTGTGACGTGACCGACAACTTTCTAGGCGTACCGAGTATCCAATCTACATATAAATTTGGAAGCCAGATCATAGAACATCTTAAATATCTGCAGAAATTATCATAAAATGTCTAAAAGGACTTGGCTCTACACACTTACAGTTTTTCCAACACCCTGCCCCCTTTCTCTTGCAACACGATTGGCAAGTCCAATTGCAGAGAGCCTCCTTGGCTGTGTGCACAATATATTGCATATATTATGTCCTTTCTCAATCCATGACTCTAATATGTACTGTGGTACCTTTTGAAAAAAAAAAAAAAGAGTGAGATTTGCATAAAGCTTATAACTTATGAAAGGAGCATAGAAAACAATTCAAGTACTGAGACTACTATTAAAGGATACCAAACTTAGCACTTGTCATCCATTAGCCCACAGATATATATATGAATTATATATTTTATGTTATATTCCTTAATAGAAACTCAATGTTTCTTATTTCAAGTGCAAGCTCTTGGTCTCCTACACCATCTCAAATTAACAAAGCCTTCCAAGTTCCTGTAAAATTATATATATCTACAGAAAGAGACCTGAGAACTGCAACAATACCTGTGTAGATTTTCCACATCCAGTTTCACCACAAATAACAGTGACGGGATTTTTATCAATGGTCTCTATTAATTGATTTCTCATGCTGTAAGCTGGAAGTTTTTGTCTGGAAGATAAGATTTTTATATTTTCTGGAGAATTTTGTAGATGATCCCACTCGGCTCTCAGCCTAGCAGTGTCTCCCTCAGCATCTTTATATGCCATCATCTCTTCTCTCTCGTGAGTAATTTTGCGACATCCATTTGGAAGTGACTGCTCATCTTTGGCAACTATGCTCCCAAGAATTGGCTTGTTGTCAGATAACCCTTCCTCGCTTAACTGGCTAGCCGAGCCTCCATCATAGTTGTGGATAAGGTCTACTACAGAATCTTTTGCAAAGCATACTAATTCATATATCATAGGTGACCCCAAAAGTTGAGCTGCATAGCCAGCCGTTATTCGAGTAAGTTGCAACAACAGTCCTGAATGTAAAGTTTTGCTATAAAAGGTAATTGTTGGAATTTCAAAAGGGTATGAGTTTCCTAAATGAACCTGCAAATGCAAAACATAAAACATCAAAGGTCTTTCTCGTATGACTTCCTCAAATCACAAACCACTTACAAACATGACCAAACAGTTTACCTCCATCTCTAAATGGCCCAGCGGAAAATTGATTAGAATTTTCAAAAGTGCATTGGAAATTGTCACCTCTTCTCCTTCAAATATTGACTGTAATGCAATCAATTCGTCCTCTCTTAACTGATTCAAATCATCATAATCTATTCCCACATAGTCTGAAGTTTGGTTTCTTATTAAACCTTCAAATAAGTTACGTAATGCCAAGTTTGTATCTCCATTTGTTTTAAGTAAGGCCGCAATGCAATCATCATGTGGATATCCATACTTCATCAAGTACGAAATGCCCTCATTGTTAATGATGGCCCCTTGCAACTCCCTTACAAGCACGCGTACAGATGACTTGGATGCTTCAGGAGCAAAATTGACTGGAAGATCACACTCCGGGACATTAAGGACTAGCCAGTCAAGAGCACTGGACAGCGTGTTTGCCACTTCCAATGCCACTTTTATATGACAATCTTTAAAGCCCAGTTGTGACAACTGCATAGACATATTGGAAGTTGATGTACCCTGCAAAATATCTCTCCCCTTTTCAAATATGCAGCTAATTTTCTCGGCTTGGCAATTGTCATACTCTACTTCACATCTTCTGTCAATTTGGTCTTTCAACCCAGTTCCAGCCCCATTAGACCCACTGGACCCTTCCTTTAGGATGCCTTCAACCAACCGCCTATTGCTCTCACTCATATAGACAGATTGCAATTCTGGTGCATAAACTTGCTTTTTTGCTTTTGGGATGCCCGCCTTCGATCTTGCTTCTTTTGCTTCTGCCGCAGCATCCAGTTCATACCATTGCTGCCGATACTCATCAGGAATGATCCGATCCAGTCTGAAAGGAGGAAACTCTTGAGCAAAGGTAACCACAACTAGAAATTTACATTTAATATCCAAAATTAAGCATTTTATCACATGGAGAAAACATCAAAAATAAATTTAAAAATATTTAACCAACCTCAATTGCATCTTTATTGCAAATATAACAAAACCTTTTTACAGCAATACACCATGCCAAGCACACAGTCTGGAAGGATCTTCCAGTTGACCCGTAACACTTATCGCATTATCCTACACTTGAACATTATGTTGCAGCATTTGGCACTACATACTATAAAAGCTCCCTCTTTGTCTGACCAAGGAAAGCAAATTGACCGAAGTATACCTTCTGTTTCCCAATACATGATGTAATGCTACAACAGCAGCACGATGTTGAGCTTCTTGTGATGTATGAGCAACCTGATCCCTGTACCAAAGTATCACATCCGCCTCTCTTTTCCTAGCATCGGGAAGAATGACTCTGCAATGAAAACCTTGCTCAATCTCCACCTACACGTTTAAGAAAAAAACAAATGTTATTTAATGGTTTGATAAATTCAAGAATAACATTTACAAGAAAATTAGACCACCAACATGCATAAATTTGGGTGAAGGCCGATTATTTTTCTGGCACCATTCATGAAGCAAAGTCTTAGGTGTCTTCACGGAATATGATGACTGCTGGGAAACCTGAACATTCTGGATTGATACTGCAGGCAAAATGTCCGCTGCAGGAACTGCAGATCCCATAACTGCTTCCTGTGTCTCAGGAATTGCACCTCCATCTGGATGCTTGCTCTTCAAATGTTCCTTCAATCGACCATCTTGTTTGAAAATTCTATCGCAGAAAGGGCAGGGAATGGGCTGTAACACAGGCCAAAGTTCTCTTCAGTTCCTGGCATTAGCAAAGGTTCAGCCAAGCATGTAGAAGTAAGAGTAGGAAAAGCCAATACATGGATCGACTAGAACATACAGTTCCTGAATTCTTCGCATTAGTTGGAGCAGCCTTCCCACCACATCCAGCAGCTCCAGTACGGTAGACATGTCTAGACGGTTTGCCCTTAGAATTCATCGCTGTAGATTCACCTTCAACCAAAGACAGGAGAGTACATACTAGGGCGGAATTTCGCAAATTATCAGTTCACATTTGATTTGGGGGGTGCACCAGTAGTGGACCATGCCCCATTAATGGACCAATAAAATATGGGCCAATGAACATCAAAAACGAATATTCGTAGGACCTAAAATGGGTCATTCATGCACCAATTTTTTTCATCGCTTTTGTTCATCTAGACCTAGTTTGCTCGTCTGTTAAACCATTCCGGTGACTGCGCCAGTATGCCGTATGCCGAAAAGAAGAGAGTAAGGTATCTGTCATCTGTTGCCCCATTGAACTCATGCGGCAAAAAGGGATTTTAGGTGTTGGAAGATGGATCTCACCTGGTTGATGTCTGTGGAGTCGGCAAAGGTAAGCATGTTGATCCCAGCATTTTCTTACAGATTGTCCTTCTCGAAATCTTCACTAGTAGCCAC